>CM060337.1:46979172-46981672 GCA_030674155.1 Stramonita haemastoma
TCAAGGTTAATGTTGGGACTGTATTAAATACATCACTACTAAACCATTTTAATCAAATTACCAAAAAGGCAATAACCTTAAACAACACCCCTCCCCCCAAAAAAGTACGACAAAAACAAAAACACTATACTTCTGCAAATATCTAAGGCCCATTTCAAATATATTTGTGAACCAGAAAACGGGAAAGAAGCCCTCGAACAACATCTAGCACAGCTCATGTTACATACTGTCTTCAGATATTTAACATTTTACATATTACCAGAATAAACCTAGAACAAAAGCTGTTGAGATTGTATACACTTTAGGTAATAGCAGAATAAAACTAGAACAAACGCTGCCCACACACAATCTCACTATTGGTTATCCTTAGAACTCTACGAGGAATTAAAAAACTGAAGGAAAATTCTAAAGTGGTTGGTTGAAAAATAGTCTGGTGCCGAGTTCAGGTTGTTGGATCCAATTTGCCAGCCATTAAGGTAGCTGCATTACGACTTCAGAGATGTCTAAACAGTTTGCAAGCACAATTGAATATTTGTCATCTCCTCCTTCCTGCAAGCAATGGACTACTCCCCGAACGGCAGAACGGGTTTTAGGGTGTGCACATGTTCTGTGCGTGTGCACACATAGTACTAATGTCAAGTCTGTAATGACTAGCGGTAGAAACCAGAAATATAGGCATCAATTCGTTTCCTGTTTACTTATCGGACTTATCTCCCTTTCAATGGCTTTAATGGCATTTCCTCTGCATTATCAATGACTGAATACAACAAATAAACACTCCATTTTCGGCTCGCTAGCTTTTACAATTAAGCAGCACTGCAGACTACAGTCATGTAGCTAACATGCAACGCGCAAACTCCAAAAACTCGGAGAAGAATCCCCCTGAAGTATGCCTTAGTTGTGACTCGAACCCAGGCCGTCAGATCGCGAGTGGAACGCTCTAACCACTAAACCATAACACCTCCCCCCCTTCTTCTTTTGAAAAGGAAAACCTTCCTACCAATTATTATTGGTTGTAAAAAAAAAATTCAAATTCAATCTTCCTAATAGTTATCGTGAAAGCATTTTCGGGTTTTTTTTACCAGGAACTTCTCAGACTGAATACAGAAAAACATTAAGAAACACACACAACACACACACACACACACACACACACACACACACACACACACACACACACACACACACACACACACACACACACACACACACACACACACTTTTCCACCCCCTATCCCACAGCACAAAACCTCATTTCCTAATCAACTCTGATCTACCCTTTCCAATATTACACACAGAAAAACTCCTGCATCAGGGACTGGGGGTTAATTAAAGGAGTACAGAGAGCATCCTCATCACTGGTCCTCAAAATTATCAAATCAAAAATCTATAACAAAAAAAAAACACATGACAAGACATCAGGAAAAGAACAAGACTAACCGATGCCTCAAATCCGGCTGACTCAGAAATGACAGACCGCAGTTCACAATGCAAAGAGAGGAGGAAAATAGACTGACAAAAGAAAAGATGCAGAGAATGGCAGCCAAGACACCGCTATAGAACCTCCGGCTGACTGGGAGCTAACCCACCTGATAACTGTCAACTACATGGACGTGACGTGGCATTGGGTGGCCCAAGACAGGAGCTGATGATGGGTTTCTAGGAAGATCTACATCCGGCAATGTAGGGACAACAGCTTGCCCTCCATACTTACTTACCCAGGCTTTGTGCTCTAAAAAACTAGAGTGCAACTCCATAGTCTTCCGAGACTGATGGGTGCCTACTACTACTATGGACAAGCCCCTAAGTGCTAACCCGTTTTATTACTGGCTTTTGTTTTAGCATGGTTGATAGGTAGGTGGTGATGTCAAATCGACAAAACCATACTCGAGGTTGATCCACATATTCCATTTTGTTAACCAGAAATTTTGAACAATGCTGAAAAATCTGCAGCGGCTCGTTACAGAGGTAAAACAGTGAATCAACTCCCCTACATCAAACATTTTTTCCCGGTAAGACAACGATCACGGGTAATTCAAGACTGGCTTTATTTATCGCGAGTCATTTATCTTTTACAAACGCTTTCACTATCACCACGACTTACAAAGTCTAATGTTTTAAAACCAGGTTTTTCCCTTTACTGCTGTTCCCTTGTAGAACTGTCTTCCCATACCGCTGAACGGAGTCAGAGTTAGGAGGTCAGTGTTAAAGTTGGAACAAGGATGCTCAAGTGTTAGGGTTTGCGGTATGGGGCAACAACAACTAGGGTTAGTGAGTGTTAAGCGTTAACAGCTCAAGGGAACAGCACTACAGGGGAAAAATAGCAGAAGAAAAAACTAATATTATTTATTGAAATATACATAAGTCGTACGGTGCTCAACTTTGTTCTTACGCAAAATTGCAGCAAATTTTAAGGAAAAACATCGAATTGCGGGTGTGAAAAATAAATCGAGAGCTATACCCATCAAGACTATAGCAAAGATTTGCAACACCAAAAATT
>CM060337.1:46989172-47001672 GCA_030674155.1 Stramonita haemastoma
GCGAGAAGGAAGATGAGACCCAGTAAGGATCTGGCAAATTGTTACGAAAGTGTTCAGGGCAAAATGGTTCTTCCCCTTTATGACCCGAGTGCAAAAATTTCAGATCTTGGATATGCAAATTTCTGCTATTTATTTTTTGGTTTGTTTTCTTTTGTCTTTTAGTTTTGGACAAAGTATTTAGAGGATTTGCTTTTTAAGTTTTTAGAGGACTTTGCTTTTAAGAGTTATTTTAGAGGACTTTGCCCATATCAGTTAAATTTCATATATTGCTTTCAGGGCTTGTTTCCTTTTTTCCCTTGGGTTTCTTTTTTTTAATTTTGCCTTCAGAGGCTTGTTTTTTTTTTTTTAATTTTGCCCTTCAGGGGGTCTTGTTCTTTTTTTGTTTTAATTTTGCCCTTCAGGGGCTTGTCTTTTTTTGTTTAATTTTGCCCTTCAGGGGGTTCTTTTTTTGTATTTTGCCCTTCAGGGGCTGTCTTTTTTTGTTTAATTTTGCCCTTCAGGGGCCTGTCTTTAAGAATTATGCCCTTTAGCGGCCTTTTTACGTTTGCCCTTCAGGGGCCTGGGTGGTTTAAGATTGTGCCCTTCAGGGGCTGTGGTGGTTTAGGATTGTGCCCTTCAGGGGCTGTGGTGGTTCAGGATTGTGCCCTTCAGGGGCTGTGGTGGTTCAGGATTGTGCCCTTCAGGGGCTGTGGTGGTTTAGGATTGTGCCCTTCAGGGGCTGTGATGGTTTAGGATTGTGCCCTTCAGGGGCTGTGGTGGTTTCAGGATTGTGCCCTTCAGGGGCTGTGGTGGTTCATGGATTATGCCCTTCAGGGGCTTGATTTTTAATTATTTTTCCCTTCATGGGATTGTTTTATGATGCAACCTTCAGGGCTTTTCTTTAGGATTTTGCTTTTTATATATCTTTTTAAAATTTGCCTTTTACAGCTTATCTTTTAGGATTTTTGCCCTTTATATGCTTATCATTTAGGAGTTCTGCCCTTTATGGATATATCTTTCAGGATTTTGCCCATTCAGGGGCTTGTATTGTGGGTATTTGCTTTTCAATAGCCTAACTTATTTAAGTGATGCCTTTAGAAAAAAAAATTGCCCTTCAGGGGCATCCTATCTTTTAGGATTTGGCTTTCCAAAGGTTTGAGGGCTTCCCTTTGTTTAACTGGTCAATGTGTCTCTTGGTAGGCTTTTGCCTTTCAAGACTTTTTATCCTTTAGATATCTCAGGGGGAAATAAAGCCTTTGAAAAGTTCTCCAAGCATTGGTCTCCCATTCTTCGCCCTGTATCCTCATTCGTCTAGCATAAGTCGACAAGTCATGTGGGTGAGGACAAGTCCAATGGCTCTTGTGCTCTGGCATCGTGTAGCAGACCTTCCAGAACTAACAATCCTCCTCGCTCGGGTGGAGCAAAAGGCGCCAACAAGTCTCCTCCAGCCATCTCTGTCTTGGGCAAGCCAGCCGATCTCATTCCATGTTTTGCCCGATTATTTTCATTTCTCTCTATAGTTCTCCTCCATGTACCTAACGGCCTGCCCCTCTTCCTTTTCCCAGGTGGTGCCCATCTGAGTGCAGCATATCCAGACCTGCACAGAATGAAATAAAAATAAAATTTAATGGTGGGACGGCCCAGTGGTTAGAGCATTTCGCTCGTGATTTGACCACCCTGGCTACAGCCAAACTAAGGCATCTGTTCAAGGGCCTTGTCTTTTTTCCCTAGACCCAATATCAGTACTGAAGCAATGCCCCCAAACCTTTCCAATGAGACTATCAACCAAGGTTCCCTGTCTGAACGCACGAAAAACATCTTGCAAAAGTTAATACTTGTTCTGCCTTTCGGTAAAAGGCCATTTTTTGCCTGTAATAACAGATAAAAAATTAAAAAAAAAACGCACACTGGAGTAGTATTTCATCATCGCTGGGCAGAATGTGGCTGCCTTCATAGTGGGCAAAAACGGTCGCATACTAAAAGTCTCACCATTGGTGAACCTCGGAGCTCTAGCCAAGAATAACCCCCACCCCACACCCCCACCCCCACCACATCCCAATAAAAAAAATTCACAGAAAAAATACCAAAAATTAAAACAAATTCCATCTGCTGACACTAAGTAGATGCAGATGCAGAGTCAACATAAAAAAAATTCTGAAGAACAATCCTTGTATGCATGTAGGTCACACACACGATGGGCACGCGCTTGTGCCCGCAAGTTTGTGTGTGTGTGTGTGTGTGTGTGTGTGTGTGTGTGTGTGTGTGTGTGTTGTGTGTGTGTGTGTGTGTGTGTGGTGTGTGTGTGTGTGTGTGTACGTATGTGTGCGTACGTGCGTGCGTGTGTGTGTATGCATGTGGCGTGCGTGGTGTGTGTGTGTGTGTGTGTGTGTGGTGTGTGTGATGTGTTTGTGTGTGTGCGGTGTGTGTGTGTGTGTGTGGTGTGTACGACGTGTGTGCATATACCTATGCATGTATGTGGTGTGGCGCGGTGTGTGAGTTGCGTGCACGTGTTATGTGCGTGATGTGTGTGCGCATGCGTTGCACCCATGCGGGTGTGTGCGCTTGTCGCAATTTGTGTGTGTGTACGTGTGTGTGTGCATCGCTGTGTGGTGTGTTGTGTGTGTGTTGGGTGTGTGTGTTGTGTGTGTTGTGGTGTGTGTGTGTGTGTGTGTGGTGTGTGTGTGTGTGTGTGTGTGTGTACGTTTTCAAATGATTAAACGTCTATTCACTAATTTCACATAGAACGAAAAGAAAGGAAGGGGGGGGGGGGGGGGTGAGAGTCAGACAGACAGAGGCAGAGGAGAGAGAGAGAGGACAAGACAGAAGACAGACAGAGGACAGACAGACAGACAGACAGACAATCTGACTGACAGAAAAGAAACAGACACGATCAGACAGTACAAAAGATAAATTAACATGTCAGAGAGAGACAGAGAGACAAGAGAGACAGACAGACAGACAGACAAGAGAGAGAGACAGACAGACAGACAGACAAGACAGACAGACAGACAGACAGACAGACAGACAGACAGACAAGATGCAACAGACAGACAGACAAGAGAGAGAGACAGACAGACAGACAGACAAGAGACAGAAGACATGACAGGACAGACAAGAGAGAGAGAGAGACAGACAGACAGACAGACAGACAGACAGACAATTTTCTGAAGGTACAGATAACAACATGTGTTTTTCATCAGTGCTCAAATTAAAAAAAATATGCAGAGAGAGAGAGAGAGAGAGAGACGAGAGAGAGAGACAGAGAGAGAGAGAGATTGAGAGGAGAGATAGAAGCAGACAGGATAGAAGAAACAGACAGAAGAGACGATTGGTTGAGTTTGGTAATCAATAGGAAAAAAAATAACAATAAATGCTGTACAATATAAAAAAAAACACCTGTGCTACCAACCTGCTAAACTACAGGGAAAAATAAAGGGAAAATGCTTTTAAACTGCTGTAGCAATATGATTCCAATGAAATCTTTTAGCGATTTTCAGTTACTAAAATTGTACATGAGAAAAGGTATGAAAGAATGAGTAAACATATAGGTGTGTGTGTGAAAACATAAGGTTTACGCGTGAGCGCACGCGCGCTTGTTCGTGCATGCGTAGGCGCGCGCGGCGTCTGTGTGCGAGTGTGTATGTGTGTGTATGTGTCTGTGCGTGTGTGTGCGTACGTGCGTGCACACGTGCGCGTGTGTTTTGTGTGTGTGTGTGTGTGCGTGCGCACGCGCGCATTGTCTGTTTTCAGAAGAAAAACAAAGCAAAAAACAACAATAAGCTCTCAAAAGATCGTCAGATGAGACTATAGACTGAGACCCGGCAGAACATCTTCCGCCCATGTCAAGACCTGTGTGCTTTTCAAAAGAGTAAGCCATTCCTTACGGTAAGAACGGATGGTATATCATAGATATATTACTGATTAGCATGCACACTGGTATTGTGTTTAGCCTTCATTCTTAAAGTTAGAATGGGGTCTCCTTAACTGTGGGCGCCAATGGTCGCATAATAATGCGAAAATTTCACCATTGGCTGACCTTAAACCTCAGAGGGAGGAGAAAAAAAAAACAACAAAACTATCTAGGCATTATAGTAGTATTTCAAAAAAATTCTACTAGTTTTCCCCCCACACATTCCGCTCTACTGTACTCACCTTTACTCCGGAATCGCAGCTGTGGTGCTGATGGTATACCGGGAGGGGAGGCTTTTTCTTTCTTTCTTTATTCTTTTATATCGAGGATAATGGAATAAGCACTCGTGTTTTTTTACGTCCAGTCCCCGTGTGTATGCAGTTTTGTAATGTATCTGTTCCCACCGGCACACGATGGCCTACTCTTACGAAAAGCGGAACAGGATTCAACTGTGCGCAAGGCTGAAGAGGTGAGAGAACAACAGAGGGTTTTTTCTTCTGTCGGTGCTGCTGTCAACATCTTTCAGGCTCCGTTTCTCTTCTTCTTCAATCACTTACACCGTCTGATGTTTCTGGAGAAATAATGACAGGTCCTTTGCAGCTTCTCGCCTGGGCCTCGCTTCGTTTGCAGGGTTATCTCATCAGCCACACGGTCTTCCTCAGGTGGTTGTATAGCGTGCATATTTTTTTGAAGGATGTGATGCCAGTCTGGTTTTCTTTACCACACACACACACACACAGAGACAAGAAGAAGAGTTTCAGCTGTAGACGTGACTTGGGATTGAGCTATTTCATGCTGACCCTGTACTGTGAACTGTGAAGATTGTTTTCATGCTGACGGCGTGTACTGTGACGTGATTTTGCTGATTTCATGCTGACGGCTGTACTGTGACTGATGATTTTGTGATTTCATGCTGACGTGAGTCCATTCTTCGTGTTGCTGCAGTAGCCCTTTGTTTGGTCGCTGTCTGTGTGGTCAGCCTCTGTCAGCCGTTACCTGTGGACTTGTTTGGACAGGGTGTGATGGCAGGTCGCCTCGTCCACTGGGTTCACCTGAAAAATGACATTCAGGGATGTAAACTACACAAAAACACAATACGCCAATGCTAAAACTAGATCTATATATAGTCGTTCGAATGACACTTAATTGAGGTCCTGTGTGCAAACGCACTCAGAACATCTTGCACACGCATTAAAACCTGTTCGGATGAGACTTAACTGAGGTCCTATGTGTAAACGCACGCAAAACATCTTACACACACGTTAAAAACCCGGTCCGCTTTCGAAACAGAAAATTATTGGTGCAGTGGACGGACGACACAAACTATATCAAAGTGCATGCACACTGGTGTCGTATTTCGACATTCCCGAAGCCAGAATGCGGCTGCTTTAATTATGGACAAAAAAATTGTATACGCTAAAATTTCGCCAATGGTGAAGGAACCTCAGTGCTTTAGCCAGGAAAAAGACAAACAAAAATCCACCAAGAAAGCATACATACAGGGAAAATAGATACCAAATCGTAACAACAGAAATCTGCCAGCTCTTAAAAACAAAATGTATGAAAATATGTGTACAATTTGCTCGAAAAAGGTAAAAATAATAGAAAAAATTAAGCAAAGAGATGATGGAAAGGTAAAGAAAAAACAGAAACAAAGAGAGGTAGAAAAGAGGAGGTTTCTAGCACAAAATTTCCTAAGTCACCTTGAAATTCTCTTGGGGCTTGATGTGCGTATTTTTGTTTTAGATGCTTAAGTTGTTTTTTATTGGGGGGTGGGGGGTTCTTTTACAGCAAACTTCACCAAAAGCCTTGACTTGCATGTTTTTATCTGATATATCGTAACAAAAATATATTAAGAAATCTGGTTCAGCGCCAGACCAAACCAGCCAGCTAAAAGATGGAATTGTGACAGCACCATTTTGGTTCACAAGCCGTTTACTTGGTGACACAAACTGAAACATTTCATTCGTGACTTCAGAACCAGATTACGCTTTAAATCAGGGTTGTTGTTTTTTCTTGTTAACGACTGCGTAGCTGCTTGCACTCATGTTCAACATTTTTTTTTGTCTGTAGTTGTATAAAAATTCATACAAAATGTTTTTCTGATCTCTTCAAGTCAATAGTAATGATATTTTGCTGCTTAATTCTTACGCAACTACTCTTATTTGAAAAACAAATACTCACATGTTCTGCTTTTTCGACGTTTTCATTCAAATGTATTCTGCGCTGATATTTGAACCCTCTAGATTTCTTTCTTCCCCAGCAGGAAATGGTCTGCCCAGCAGCCAGCCCTCTGACCGTTTGAATTGGCAAAAAAAAAATCACTGGACAACTCACTCTGACTGCTTCAACCCAGACACTGATTTGCACGTGTGACCCTGTCCACAGTTCAAGTTTTAAGGTCGGGTTCAGCTAACTGCTAATGTTGACGTTTCCCTCTTTTTGGACACTGGCTTACTTTGGTAGCTGGTTTTAGTGATGTTTGTGTTGTCTGTCTGTATGCCCGTCTGTTTGTCTGTCTATCATTCTGTCTCTGGCAGCACATAAAGTACTAAATCGTGCAAACCGCAAAGTCTTTTGATAGACTTTATAAAATGATAGTAGATATTTAGATAGAACAAAACCCCATCCCCTGCTAATTTGTCCATCCTTACAACATTCCTTATCTCTCAATAACCCCAAACAGACGCCTGAATAATTTGAAGCAGAAACAGTTATGTTTATGCAATAAGGTCACCCTTAAAACCCTCTAGTTGCATGCTTACTTACAGATACCAGCAAAATTATCATTTTAAAAAATAATTTTAAGGAAACACTTTAACATGCTACTTAACTTGTTCTTTTGTTTCACTTCATAAAATGAACCATGAACCATTTTGTCCAGGCATTTTACCACTAATGAAAGGCTAGCTAATATCAATAATATGACATCGTGAGTGTTCTTTGTATTGATTTGCACAAGCTTTTGATTTACTTGATATTATCCTCCTTTCAAACAATTCTCTCAATATCTATGCTCATTCTAGTAGCTTGTTAGAATTCTTGCATTACTTCTTGTTGATAAAAACAGAATATAATGATAATGTTTTATGCTGACTCAAATAAAGACAGACTTTGATAATGTAATTTTGTGTGACTTTAAGTAAAGACAGACTTTGATTGGTGTTTTGTGTTGACTTTAAGTAAAGACAGACTTTGATATGGTGTTTTGTGTTGACTTTAAGTAAAGACAGACTTTGATATGGTGTTTTGTGTTGACTTTAAGTAAGACAGACTTTGATATGGTGTTTTGTGTTGACTTTAAGTAAAGACAGACTTTGATATGGTGTTTTGTGTTGACTTTAAGTAAAGACAGACTTTGATATGGTGTTTTGTGTTGACTTTAAGTAAAGACAGACTCTGATATAGTGTTTTGTGTCGACTCAAAGGAAGACAGACTATGTGTATTGTGTTGTTCACGTAAAAATCTGTATCACAGCTTAGAGACTGGATTTCAAAGTCAGAAAGAGTTTACGTTTTGAAGTAGATTTTTGGTTCATTTTCATGACCAAAGGTTTAATGTGGCTTTTTGCTGTGATCCTTCTACACTGTGGTATTTCTATCTATCTCTGTCTAATCCCTTTAGTCTGGCGACTTTGGTGGGCACCCTGAAGACTTGACAAACAGTTCCCTCATGTCTCTCTTGTGTCTGACTTTATCAAAAATTTTGTTGAGTTCTAGGCTGTCCAACTCGATGATGTTTGTCCTCCCATCTTCTTCCTTGGTCTGCGTCTTTTTCTTACTCCTTGGACATTGCCTTGCAGTATTGTTTTTGTAATGTGCTTTTGAACTGTGTGACATGCGGTACATTGCGGTATTTACTGGAACGAAATTCGCAGATAAACTAGCAAAACAAGGGGCAATGAGACAAAGACCTAACAGTAGTTTTAAAAATAGATATGCACGAGATAAATACCATACTGGAAATTCATGCACATAAGACTTTCTCCCAGATAAAAACAAAATGGTCATCTGTCCCAGATACATTTCCTCTTCTATCTACAAACTCGTTTCAATTTTGGGAAAGCCAATACTCCCAGAATGTAATACGTGCTTGCTGGCAACCTATAGCCTATCTGCGAACGTAGTCTATTTGTAAGTGCGCAGTTTTTAATTTTCTAGGTTTGAAAAATATGGTATTGAAATTCAGAAAAACGACTGTTTGTTACTATACTTTTTAAACAGAGCTAACTGACATAGTTAAGTTTCTCCTCAATTTCCTGTTAGGCCTAATGATTTACTGTATCCCTCTTCTTTCCCCTTTTTTATTTTTCTTACAGTCCCCCCCCTCTCTCTCTCTCTCTCTCTCTCTCTCTCTCTCTCTCTCTCTCTCTCTCTCTCTCTCTCTTTAGCATAACAT
Organism: Stramonita haemastoma; assembly: GCA_030674155.1. Classification (NCBI taxonomy): domain Eukaryota; kingdom Metazoa; phylum Mollusca; class Gastropoda; order Neogastropoda; family Muricidae; genus Stramonita; species Stramonita haemastoma. Next base: position 46,997,461 of record CM060337.1, read on the forward strand.
CACTAAATATGAACAAGCTTTACATATACGGCAACAACAACACAGTGGAAAGAGAGCAGAATTTTCTTCTGTACTAATTAGTTTGACGTCAGACTTCTTTTTTTTTTTTTGCGTCAGAGTTTGGCTCGTTCGTGTCTGGTTCTTCCATTTTAGTGATGTGTGCTTCACTTTGGTACAGTGACCTTTTTACTGGTAGCTAACGTTCCTTAGAGGAATCCGGAGTCCTTTGCTGTTGAACGCCATCAGCCTAGGTGGCAGGCAGAGATGGGAAGGCATGTAGAAGGGGTTTCGAATCTTCCCTAACTGTGGAGCTTCGTCTTTTTGTGATGCTGTGGTACAGTTCCAAATTCGTATTTGGTTTCCCGCGGTTTTTTCCAGGTTGGTTATTTATCAAGCAGTAGCTGGATAGTTTTCTGTACTGAAGAAACTGTTCTGCTGACAGACATGCAGTCGTTGCCATTGCACTCCCCAAAAGCCTTTCGGATGAGACTGTATAAACCAGGCCCTGTGTGCGAACGCACGCAGAACATCTTTTGCACACGCTAAATCCTGTTCCACTTTTCGTAAGAGTAGGCCATTGTGTGCCGGCGGGAACAGATGACAAGATTTACAAAACTGCATACACACAGGTACTGGATGTAAAAAAAATGAGTGCTTATACCATTATCCTCGATATAAAAGAATAAGTTTTTAAAAAATGGATTGCTAACATTTTCCGATGTAGATCTATTCATTCATTCATCCATACCACTTTTAAGTCACGGCAGATTTCACTCCGTGAAATTCGGATTGCTCTCCCTGAGGAGAGCGCGTCGCCACGAGAGCAGTGCCACCCAGTATTTTTTTTCTGTTCCTGTCTGCAACTGTATTTGTTTCCCTATCAGGGTTGCTTTTTTCTAATATTTTTTTAGGGACAACTCTCTTGTTGCCGTGGGTTCTTTTACGTGCGCTGAATAAGTATATGTAACACACAGGACCTCGGTTTGTCGTCTAATTCCGAGAGACTAGCAGCCAGACCACCACTCATAGTCTAATGGATGGGGGTAAAGCTTTGGATCCAAACGGGTATCAAACTACCGCACACTTCAAACCCAAACTTTTCGCTTTTAGGCAAGTGCCTTACCTCTACACTTACCGATCCATGTGTAAATGTGTGTGTGTGGGTGGGTGTGCGTGTGTGGGTGTGTGTGTACACATATATATGTGCATGTGTGTTTTTGTGCGATGCGCGTGCACGGTGTGTGTTTGTGTGTCTGTATGTGCGTGCATGTGTTGGTGGGTGGGTGGGTAGTGGGCGTATGCGCGCGCGCGCGCGCGCGCGCGTGTGTGTGTGTGTGGTGTGTGTGTGTGTGTGTGTGTGTGTGTGTGTGTGTGTGTGTGTGTGTGTGCAATCATCGACGTTATTGCAGTGTGAGAAATCGTTTTCATCACACACACGCACGTGCGCGCGCGCACAAAACACCACACACACACACACACACACACACACACACACACACACACACACACACACACACACACACACACACACATTTCGAGCAAAACATTCCTCAGATTCAGCAAGATCAGCAATCATATGACTCACCGTAAAAACATACGACTTTTACCTTAAAAACACATTGAATTTTCTCACGAACACATTTTTTTTTTTTGTCTTTTCTTTTTCACTTTGTTTTTTAACGCTTTCTTGCCTTGCTTGCACTCTAACCTTCCACTTGTTTCTGCAAAACAAAAAGTTTACATAGAGATAAGAGATTCCCAGTGACATAGGCAGCTAGGTTTAGTGACTTATTATTGTTGTATAGATTGAAGGTCACATTGTGTGCCATGGAGAAATAGCACATGCCTTATCTCGCCCTTAGTTTCTGGATACTTTCGAACGCTGACCTGTTGAAGCCATTGTGGTATCTAGCCTATATATAAGATGTGAGCAGCTCCCCTTGTTGACTGATACTTTTCTTTCAAGATCGTAGTAAGTATGAGCGCTTTTTCTCCTGATGCTTTTGATCTATAGGCATCTAACTTTCACCTGTTTTCTTAGCTTTGTCTAAGAAAGGGGGGGGGGAATTCAGGATGGTTAAGACGTTCTCCTGCCAACAGGTAAACCGTGAGGTTCTGGGTTCGTACCCAGCCTCATCTCTTCTTCCCAGTTTGATGAAAAAATCGAACTGAATATTAAAAATCATTCGGATGAGACTATAAATCAAGGACCCCGAGTGTGAACGCACGCAGAACCTCTTCCACAAATTAAAACCTGTTCCGCTTTTCGGAAGAATAAGCCATTGTGTGCTGGCTGGAAATGATGACAAAAAAAACCGCATGCACACAAGCGTCGTGTTTAGACACCATTCCCGAAGTCGTATGTGGCTACCTACATGGTGGTTTAAAAAAGAGGCTGCATATGCAAATATCTCACCATTAATGAACCTTGGAGCTCTAACTGAAGAACAAAGAAAACAGTTCTGTCTTACTCCTTCTCCATAGTCGACTACTTGCGTTGTTTTCCCTCACGATTCTCTCTCTGCACGTACTTATACTACCTCGTGTTGCTTTTTGTGTGCTTATTTTGTTTTGTTAACACCACCATTTTAAACGGACTATTTCTTTTTCTGCACGTTGATTTTTCTATGATTATAACCAAGGATTGTTCATGAAAACACTCTGTTCGTCTACTTTAATCGTTAAGATGTATGCAGAATTTTTTGCCAGTAACGTTTAGTACATTGTCCTAAAGATGTATGTCTTTTACTGTTTTAGACTACTGTCGTTCTCTTTTGGCTGCTCTGCCAGCATCATCCATCCACTCACTCCAACGTAAACAAAACTCCGCAGCTTGGCTAGTCCTAAGAAGAAAAAAATCTTAACACATTACCCTTTCTTGCTGATCTCTTCACTGGCTGCCTGTCTCACAAAGAGTAAAGTATAAGACCTGTTCCCTCTTTACAAATGTCTCCATAAACCTGCACTCTCTTATTTCTGTGACTGTCTTTACCTGTACACCCCGTCTCGCTCCCTCCGTTCTGCTGCAGATATTTTATGCTTTCAAACATCCAGGTTCAAACAGTTTACAGTTGGCCGTCACTCTTTCACTCTTTTCTGGTCCATCATCTGGAATGACCTCCCTCTCTCACTTCGCCCAAAACTTACATTCGATACTTTCAAATCCAGCCTCAAGACATACTTATTTCCGACCTTTGACCTTCCCTGGTAGTTACATATCTGTTCTTACTTTCAACAGACATCTCCTCCATCGCCACTGCCTAAGCGCGCGCGCGCGCGCGCGCGCGTGTGTGTGTGTGTGTTATTTTATTTATATTTTATCTATTCTTTTATATCGAGGATAATGGAACAAGCACTCATGTACTTATTTTACATCCAGTCCCCGTGTGTATGCAGTTTTTGAAAATCTTGTCATCTGTTCCCACTGGCACACAATAACCTACTCGTCTGTCTGTCTGTCTGTCTGTCTGTCTGTCTGTCTGTCTGTCTATCTGTCTGTCTGTCTGTCTGTCTGTCTGCCTGTTTGTTTGTCTGTCTGTCTGTGTATGTCCTACTTCACAACCCACCAGATCGTACTGATAACCTCAGTATTGTATGTATGTCAATCTGCTGGACAGAACAGTAAGTAAAACAGACAGAAACAACAAGAGCCATGCTGAAGGTGTGTGTGGCTGTGTGTCTGTGTCTGTCTGTGTATGTCCTACTTCACAACCCACAATATCGTACTGTTAACCCCAGTAATGTATATAATTATGTATGTATGTCTGTCTGCAAACAGAACAGTAATTGAAACAGACAGAGACAACCAGAGCCATGCTGAAGGTGTGTGTGGTTGCGGGGCTGTGTCTGGTGATGGCCCACCTGTCTGAGGCCATGGTGTGTCCACCTGACATCTGCCAGAACGTCACCAAGCCCGTCCTCAACTGCAAGGGAGGCGTCCTCATCGGGGGCGGCTTCTGTGGCTGCACCGACCTCTGCACCAGCGTGAGGAGATTTAGTTGGTTTTGTTTGTTTTTGTTTTTGTTTTTTGTTTTAAATATGTTATTTTGTTTTATTTTGTTTTGTCTGTTTGTTTTATTTCATTTTATTTTGTTTTGTTTTATTTTTATGTTATTTTTATTTTATTGTATTGTATTGTATTGTATTTTATTGTATTTTATTGGGTTTTTATTTGTTTGTTTGTTTGTTTTATTCTATACCACTTTATGTCAC
>CM060337.1:47014172-47024172 GCA_030674155.1 Stramonita haemastoma
TCAAGAACCTCAGAGTTTACTTGTTGGCAGGCGAACGTCTTTAACCATCCTGCCACTATCTTTCCTTCCTTAAGTATCCTGGAACAAACATCTGAGAAAAGTTTGGCTTGACAAATATACAATCACATCCACCTAGCCAACCATGGAGGCCATATCAAGGTTGACATACCCCATAACAATTCTGACTTACCTTCCTGTCGCTGTTCATGGTCTTCCCCTCTCCCACCCTGCCATTCCTGTTGTCATAGCAACTGGAGCCTTTCATGACCTTCACATTTCTCAGCTGACCTTGACCCGTTTCCAAGGTCAAGCTCGCCCTCCTGGCCCACTTTCTCCACTCACGGTGACCCACTTTCTTCTTGTGACCCGCTTTGTTGTGGTGACCCAGTTTTTTCCGTTTCTGTCCCCGACAGGCCCTCTTCCAGATGAAGTCTCTCTCCAGCTGGCGAATGGTGCGATGGGCTGGGCACGTGACACTGCTGGTTTCTATGGCGATGTTGAAGCTGCGACTGGATAGACCCTGTTGTGAGCTGCAGCCTGGAATCAGTCAGTGTAACAGAACACACAGCGTGAACACCCAACTTTCACATGCAACATTAAAGGAAAATGAATGAATGAATGAATGAAAGACTGAATGAATGAATAAATGAATGTATGAATTGAATGTGTGATTGAATGAATGAATGAATGAATGGATGAATGACTAAATGCCCGATACCTTGAAGCAATCATAAGAAGAGTATGGAATACTATGTATATGTTTGACGAATATTACAGAAAAAGACTGACTGAATGAAAGAATTAATGAATGAATGAAAGACTGAATGCGTGGTAACTCACGCACACTCATTCTCACCTACATAAGTCATCATTCTCACCCAGACACGGTTTACGTTTGTCTCCTCACCTGGACACACCTTTGCCACGTCACTGCCGGATTCCACTGCTGCTTGGAAGGATAACACACCTTGAGGTGTAACGCTGTACACGGCTGCACAAAAACGTCATCATCTGTCAAGGTCTGATGTATTACTGCAAGAGCTGTTTTAAAATACCCAACATACATTTGCAGAAAAACGTGATGGTATTGATATATATATATATATATATATATATATATATATAGAGAGAGAGAGAGAGAGAGAGAGAGAGAGAGAGAGAGAGAGAGAGAGAGAGAGAGAGAGAATAGATATAGATGTATATATATGTGTGTATATATATATATGTATATGTATATATATATGTGTATGTATAATGTATATATATATATATGTATATATATATATATGTATATATATATATATGTATATATTTATGTATATGTATATATTTATATATATGTATATATATGTATAGATATATATATGTATATATTAATATATATGTATAGATATATATATGTATATATATGTATAGATAATGTATAGATATATAGAGATATACATATACACAGACAGACAGACAGACAGATAGATACACACACATTTGCAAGTATTTTTTCTTTTTAAAATATCCTATTCACAGAAATGTAAAACTCCATCATAACAGTGACCAACAAATAGAAAAAAAGTTCCTGACACGTTAATTAAACAAACAGCGACAAACTCATAAACAACAAATCGAAACACCATTTCATTACTTTATAGATTTTTTCTCTCAAAATGACAGACCATACTCACTGGACAGGCAGCTGGCAGTGTCTGACAGGGACTCCGTCTCTGAAGCAGACAGCGTGTGCTGGGAAAAGTTGTGCAGGATGTGGCACTCTTCTTCCTCACTGTCACAGTCCTCGCTGTCGGGAACAAACTCATCATTGTGGGCAAACTCCTCATCCAGTCCAGACTCTACTTCTTCCAACGAACCCAGGCTGTGTGCTGGTGACCCTTTTCTCATCACCTTCTTTGAGGTGAGGCCGTAAGTTCCGGCCTTTTTCTGGCCGTTTAGAAATCCAGCCTGCGAGGTTTGAATTCCCTGTGCCGCGGTTTTCAGCAGCTGAAAATCAAATTCTGAGGCTGCCGGGGACGATGAAATTAGACGAGACCCCGCCAATACTGGCTTGAATTTTCAGCCTGTTGAGTTGTAAACATTGACTGTTTTTCTCTGCATGAAGCCAGCGTTTGCTCCGTGGATGCATTGTAGCAGATTTCCATTCTGTCTCCATCCCCCATGCTGGACAGAGCCAGGTGGCGGGCAACCTCTTGGCTGACTGCGCGGTTGTGAGGTGAGGGGGCTGTGACCGGCAGGGGCTGGTGAGGGTCAGGCGTTCTGCTGGGGGTTCTCCTCAACCCCTTCCTCCTGACAGAGAGAGGCGGGGACCTGTCTCCAGCACTGCACACACAGGGTGAGGCCTGGCAGTCCCCCTGCACACTGATTCTGGACCCGGCAGCTTTGGGAAAGGGCACGCGGAAAACTCCCTCTGTTTTAGTGTGCGTCAACACCGCTGCTGCGTGGTCTCCTGAGGGATTCGGGGTGTGGGCAGAACGGTCAGGTTCACGCTTGTCCAGAATCTTTATCAGTGCGTCAGCGGTCAAGGTCATGTCAGGTCCTTTCTGATTGGACGGTTTGTTTTCAGTGAACATGTGTTTGTTTTGAGAGGAGGGGATTGGCTCAGACCTGCTGGTCAACGTGCTCTGGCACTGTTCAATGCGGATGGGTTCTGCAGCCTGTGCTCTCTCAGGGTCTGGTTCAAGGGTAACCTGGCAGGTGTCTGTGATCAAGGGAGGGGACTCCTGGACACCTGCCTGCAGACCGCTTCTTGCCGAACGGGCAGCGGCTGTTTGACCTCTGACCTCAGTGGGACGGAAAACCGACAGTGCAGTGGTCAGAGCGTTCTCTCCACTGCTGGTCATGTCTCTGTCGCTGGGGCAGGCCACACTGTACTGACTTCCATGGATACTGGTCAGACAGCCTGGCTGTTGGAACACTGATGTGTGTGGGGGCAGAGGCCTCGCTGCTGTGCTCTGACAATGTGCATGCTGAGGAGCAAGGGTAGAAATGGCCAGAGCTGGTTCACCTGAAGGAGCTGTGTGACTGGACCTGAGGGCAGAACTGGGGTCTGGCTGGTCAGACTGGCTTTGCATTACAGTAGGAGGAGGATACTGACCCTGAAATGCTGTATACCTCTGATCTGCTTCACCGTAGCAGTTTGAAAGTGTCGCCGTGTTGCAGTTTTCACGCCACTCTGAAGAACTGGCAAGTGGCAGGTGAGGCATGTTGTGCACACAACTGGACCTGTCAGCTGAGATAGTGGGCGAGACCTGTCTCCACAAGAGACCAGTGGACAAACCCTGCTGCTGACCCTCTCCCCCAGACAGTGGTGCAGCTGTGGAGTGCAGGGTCACTAGCCCTGTGCTCTGCGGTCCTGCTGATACGATGATGATGGTGCTGCGTGTAGCTGATCTGAGATCAGTGGTGCTAGGGGGAACTGTGACGACTTCTGTTCTACCACCACTGGCTGCCCTCCATCTGTAGGAGGGTATGGTGGTGGAGGGGCATGGTGGGATATGGGCACAGCTGCGACAGGGATGTGGAGGGGAGGTGAGAAACAGAAACAGACAATGGGTGTTGTGTCTGTCCTCTCCCCCCCTGACCCACAGAACACTGGGGAGGAGGATCAGGGACAGAAGCTGTGGGGGCTGACTGCTGGCTGAGGGCAGAGACAGAGAAACGGGGGCTTTAGTGAAGTAGAAAGCGGGCAGACGTGCTCCCTGTGAGCAGGAGACCACAGGCAGAGTCCCCTGAACTCCCTGGCTGACAGAGAAGGGACACTGCGGATTCAGACCCACTACATTCTGCTGCTCCTCTGACCGCTGGGGGTAGGGGTATGTCCCAGGGAGGCCTGTGGAAGGCTGTTGATGATGATGAGACACCATGGAGCAGTGGACTGTGGGCATGGCGAGTGTGTGGTGAGGTGGCACAGGTTGAGGCACGTCTGGTCTGCTGGCTGGCTGACTCAGGGCGGGATGACTGCTTCCAGCAACACTGGGGTGGGTGGAGTAGATGGGAACAGGGTGCTGTGCCTGGGACAAGGCAACAGCTGCAGGAGTTGTGTGGTGGGGGGGACACTGCAACATCATTGCACAAGATCTGGAGTCTGCTGCTGCTGCTGCTGTACCCAGCTGAGGCAAGCTGGCTGATGTGCTAGAAACCGGCAGAGCTGAGAAAGAACTGCAGGGATGTTGAGAGAAGGACTTCTGAACACAAGAGTGATGTTCATGCAGACCCTGATCACCGCCTCCTCTCATCCCACTCCTTCCATCCCCTGGTGCAGACATGTAGGCAGTAAGGAAAGAGGGGGAGTCCTGTGGAGCCACATCTGCATACCTGTGATCAAAACTGCCTGTCTGATGGCGTTAGTGTCCAGGTCAGGAAAGCAGTGTGCAGGGGCCTGTGTTGTTGCCGCTGTTGTTGTTGGCGCACAGCCAGGCTGTCTGATGCTGCAACGTCATCCTGTGATGGGAACCGGGGGTCTGTCTGTGCCGTCACTGGGGCAAAGAGTGCCTGTCTGGATCCACCGGCATCGCCCTGAGGCAAACGGGTGGCGGCCACAGTGACGGGGTGTGCAGGGTCTGGGGCTGGGGTGTACCCAGAGAAGGGGTGTCTGTCACAGCTCACTACAGCAGCCTGAAAAAGAGTCGTTAAAAACACATTTAGTGCCAAAGAGGAAAGATATAGAGAACGCATGCACAGATCTCTGAACCAACTGATTATAGTGTTGTTTTCTACTTGTTTATTCTAGCAGTCATCAAAACCTCCTGATGAAAACCTTGACCTAACTATGGTTAAGAAAGTGGGTCGCTATTTCATTCAGATGTCATTGTTGTTACAAATTTCTTGTAGTTATAAAGTTAAATCTTTTTCTTAGCAGATCAAATCAACTTATGTTAGGAATCGAAATTTTGCGAAAGGATCTTTTCAGTACCAGTTCTGAACTATACACTTGGATGCCTACTATCGCTTGTAGTTTTGGATGGGTTTATTTTTTAAATTCCTGTTTTCAATGGGCTTCAGCTGCATGCAGGTCACAGAGCACCATCTATTCTTTCTTTTTCCTGGATGATTATTTCTTTGGACACTTCTCATGCCTCATCAGCCAAACACTGAACAAACAACCACAAAATGCAGCTGTGTTCCTGTGCTGTGTCCACACACACAGATCATGGACCTTGCATGTGGCACCACTACTCCACTCACCCCTTCTGTTGAACAGCAGCCCTGTAGACCCATCACAGCCTGTCCCCTCAGGTCCTTTCTGCTGCCTTCACACAGCTGGACTTCCATTTCCCTCTGCTCCCTTGTCTTCAATCCACAGTGGTCTGGTGTGCCTTCAGACCTCTCCGCTGTCACTTCATACTGGTTCACTCTTGCCCGTGGACACTGGTCAGCCGTGCTCTCTTTGTCGCGGTCAGTTCCCTGCCTGTCATCCCGGTCAGTTTGCTCGTCTGTGCCCTGCTCCATTCTGATGTGTTGGAGCTCAGGGCTTTGGTGTATCTGTCTGGCCAAGCGGTCAAGGCGTTGTTGTGTGGTAGTGTTCCCTGCTTTCTGCTTGGTGCATGATTCTTGCTTCCCGTCGTCTGTAGGACAGTACAGATACACACACAGACACACAGACACAGACACAGACACAGACACAGACACACACACACACACACACACACACACACACACACACACCATCAATGTACCATCTGGAAATACACTTTCGATCTGACTGACTTTTACACACACACACACACACACACACACACACACACACACCTCTCTCTCTCTCTCTCACTCTCTCCTCTCTCTCTCTCTCTCTCTCTCCTCTCCTCTCTCTCTCTCTCTCTCTGTGCAGTGTCACATACCCAGGAGTTGCCAGGCGCTCAGCACGTACTTGATGGCTCTGACCAGCTCCTCGTCCTCCGCTTCTGTCAGCAGCTTCACCAGCAACGTCTGATGATGATGGTGCATCAGTGGGGCTGCCGTCCTGTCTAAACACACACGTCATAACTTTGCTTCAGGCTTTTAACCACACAACAGTCAAGAACTATCTGGACATACCCTCAGCCAGCCTTCCAACCACTCGTATCATGGATCGTAACATATCTTCTCTGTTCACAATATTCAAGATTGTGCACACATGTTTAGCCTTTCAACCATTCATATCATTGATTTCCATCATATCTTCTGTTCAAAAGATTCTTGCTAGAACTGTCTGCACATATCTCCAGCGTTTCAACATGTATCATGGATAATCATCATACTTTCTCTGTTCACAAGATTCAAGAACTGTCTGAATACACATAATACCTCCAGCCTTTCAACCATACGTATCATTGATTTCCATCATATCTTATCTGTTCACAATATTCAAGAACTGTCCGGACATAATTTCAGCCTTTTAAAGGCACGTATAATGGATAGTCATCATATTTCACAAGATTCAAGAACTGTCTGCACATAACTCCAGCCTTTCAACATGCATCAAGGATATTCGTCATATTTTCTTATAAGATTCAAGAACTAAGGCTGTTGTGACACAACCTGTAAGGCCACAGCATTTCAACAGGAACGCTATGAAAACGGGAACATTTTACAACATACACAATCAGCCATGGACCCTGAACTGAATGTGCATACACCTCCTTTGTTACCAGGAGATAGAGAAATAAATCTAAAATAGGTGGTATGATCAACACTAGTGAAAACAATGCGAAATGGCATACATCTATAGATAAACAATTTCTAATGTGCATTCATTCATTTGGGGCAAAAAGTTTGCAACCATAATAGCCTTTACCCCCACATCTCTGGGAGAGCGTACACATGAAATACAGTAAATTTGTCAAGGAAATTTTTTAAAAGTACTGTTGAAAAAGATGGCAGAAAGATAAGCAAAAATAAAGGATAGGTAAAGGTAAAGGTAAAGGTGACCCATAACCTATGTGGTCGTAGGGAAGCGAGGCATCACAGACCTCAACTTCTCTAGGGGCCAGCATATTGAGGGCGGAGCCCATCTCCTCTCCCTCGCTGCTTTACCTTCCCTGATTCTAAAGAGGGCAGGTACCCATTTAAAGAATAAAGAAAGCTATTTTTTACGCCAATCTGTTCCACAGATCATTATAAAGGAGACCACAGTTTAAGCTTGAAGGAATCAGTCTATGGCACCTGAACAGGGAAAGGATTTACAATGTCAACTACAACTGTAAGTCTGTACAGTACATTATAGACACAATGCCAGGCGAAACACTGACCCTGACGGAACATTCTCAAGACAGACCTGCTGAAGGCATGATGTCCCCAAAAGTCCTTCAGATGAGACAATACACTGAGGCCCCGTGTGCGAATGCGCGTGCGCAGAACATCTTGCGCACACGTTAAATCCTGTTCCGCTTTTCGTAAGAGTAGGCCATTGTGTGCCAGTGGGAAAAGATAACAAAATTAACTTAAACTGCACACACACAGGGACTGGATGTTAAAATAAAAAAAAAGCACATGAGTGTTTATTCCATTATCCTCGATATAAAACGCGAACTTATTTTACGAGGGTAATAGATTAAGTTACAGGACTTTTTTTTTCATCCAAGCCTCAAAAGTAAAGAAAACACAGCAAGAAGATATAAAAGAATAAAGAAAGGCTGTCCAGCAATAAATATAACGGGCAACAAACAACAAACAACAACACCAGCACTGACCAGCAAACTCCAAGGCGTATCCCAGCGTCAGCATCAACTGCAGCAGATGGTGGGGGGAGAGGTGGTGGGGACCCCCTAGCCAGGTCACCACTCTCTCCACTCCCCCCTTCTCCACAAAATACTGGGCGTTTTCCTCTGCACACAACACAACACACAGTGCGCGCAGTCAGGGCGGAAGGTGTTATACGTGTCAGAGTAGAGATGTTTCTGTGCTGGCACAGTCATACAATACAAATAAATACAACACAATACAACACAATATATACAATATAATAAAGACTTGCAGAAGGTGGTATATGAGATAGATACTATTATCTGTACTGACAGCAGTCATACAATACAATACAATTCAATACGATACACAATACAAAACACAAGATAGACGCTACAATAAATAAGTTATACGTTGAGAAATCATTTCTGTACTGACCACTGTTATACAATACAATTGACACAACACAAAACAATACAACACGATTCAATTCAGCACAACATGACCAAACCACAAAACAGACAACACACAAACCAACAACAACACAACAAACCAACATCAACACACACAACACAACATCCAATCCAATCCAATGATGTTGCTTAAGCCCCGCCGACCACATAGGCCATATCAGGGCTATCACCTCATCACATTTTAAAACTCGTATTAAAAGTGTGCGACTATGTACAGTTTAAAACGAGGTGTATAAACCAACTCAACTATCCTTGCTTGTATTGACGCCCCGGTCGACCATAAGGTACAGCCAGTAACCGGCCCCCGCGTACAACACAACATAACCCAACCAGACAGACAGACAGATCAAACGACAGCACACAGACACAAAAAACATCCCCTCTCATCTGACTAATGCGTCACGCCAGCGCGATGACGCATAATCGGGCGCACCGCAAGACGATAGATGAATGTTCTGTGTGCTGTTGTTCTGTTTACGTGAACACCTCCTCTACGCCCCCAGCACTTTATCAAAACCATTAGAATTAATCGAAAAGTATACTAGTTTGTGTAGTAAGAATTGAAGCACCATAAATAACTTTTTCTTGATTATTTCCTTCGTCGACCCGGAAACGACGTGTGCTCGAACGTCAAAACGACGTAAAAAGAGGCGCGGTCTACAGGCCACACACAGCCTTTTCATGACGCCCAAGTATCGCCGGCACATTTTCACCGGCCGTCGTTTTGACGTCACTAAGGCCGGGCCTAAGGGCGCCAGGACGGCCCCCGCGTCAACACAACATAACCCAACCCAACCAAGACAGACAGACAAGACAGACAGACAACAGACACAGAGAAAAACATCTTTTCCTCTCATCTGTACTAACTGCAGTCACTGATGCAGGGTTGATGACGCTGATAACGGCCGGCACCAGCACAGGACGGGGGAGGGGAGGGGGGGGGTGGCTGCTGTTGCTGTTGTTGCTGTTGCTGCTGCACTCCCTCTCTCACAGCCCTCCAGCAGCTGCAGCAGTGTGTCCAGTCCCCCGCTGGACTTCATCCGTTTCTGGTTGAACCCTGACATGTCACGGTGAATAAGTTAGAACAGCTAGCAGTGTACATGAGTAACTGCTCAATGATCAGACTTACATCATTATTTATATACATGTGTATAAAAACTCTTAAGCAACGCACGCACGCACGCACGCACGCACGCTCGCACGCACACACGCACGCAGGCATGCACACACACATACACGCAAATGGCGCACGCACGCGCAAGCGCACGCACGCACACACATACATACACACAAACACCACACCACACCAAACCAAACCACACCATACACACCACCACCACCACACACCACACCCCCACCACCCACACACACACCACCACACACACACACCACACACACCACCACACCCCCCCCCACACCACACACACACCCCCACCACCCCCCCCCCCACACACACACACACAGCCATCCGCAAGTGAGCCGGCAAGGAGAGGAGAGACCGTCAGAGGACTCACGTGTCCTCCACGATCATGTGGAAACACAGGGGCAGAACCGTGCAGCACTGCCTCTGGTTCGTTTCTGCGAGAAAACACACACACATACGCACACACACGCATGCGCGGGCGCGTACGCACACAGCACACGCACACACACACACACACAGCACACGCACGCATGCATGCACGCACGCACGCAAGCACGCACACAAACGTTCTGTTCTGAGAACTGTTGACACATATGCTGAGGGCAGTGATTAATTAAACATGCACAGTGTCCTGTCTATTCAGCATAGTAAGTAAGTATGCAAAGTGTTCTATCATGTAATGAAACATGCACAGTGACCTATCTATCTATCTAGC
>CM060337.1:47031672-47059172 GCA_030674155.1 Stramonita haemastoma
TCTCCCAATAATAACAAATTGTAACCATGCAACAAATAAATCCCAGCTTATATGCGAATGGCAGTGAAAATAACGGCCGTAAACAAAAACATCAATTTATATCAAGTTAGGAAGCTCAAAATCAACTACGTGTTCTGCTGAATACACAAGACTTGAAATATCAATCAGGTGGAGAAAACAGAACACAAAGACACACAAACACCAGACAGACCAACACACACACACACACACACACACCACACACACACAAAACACAAAACACACACACACACAGTGTGAGAGATAGAGAGAGAGACTTGGTGCGTATTATCAAACAAAATATACAATTTTCACTAAGAAATGATATCACATGTGAAACTGTTCACACATGTTTGGTTTTTGACACGAACCTCCGTAGCACCGCAAAAATACAAGCCCAACATTCCAACAGGACTGAAAACTTGGGAAAAACTGACCTGGAGTATCAGTTCCGTTGTCAAATATTAAAACACAAAGTAACACCACAATAATCTTGTCCTCTGGATGTTCGAGTAACTCTTAGTCATTAGGTTTTTTTGGCTGATGGGAGTATTTCACTGAACAACAATTCTAAATAACCTTTTCTCTGAAACTTAAAAGTGTCTGTCAATAGTTTAACTGCTTTCCTTTTTCTCCTCTTTTTTTCTACAACTTAATCAGAAGAACGGGGCACTCATATGATGCTTTAACACTTGAAAAGTATGCAAACTTAATTAGATCTATATTTATTAATCTTCAATACAAATTAAAGCAGTTCTATACTTATCATCCTCCAATACAAGTTGAAGTAGATCTTATTATCAATCTTCAAAACAAATTGAAGTAGATCTATATTTATCAATCTTCAAACATAATGTACGTGTATCTGTGATGACTCCACTCCAGAGTAAATTGGAAAGATTAAATCTAGGTTTAGATCTATATCAAATATGTTTTAGATCTTATAGTTATACATTGAGTCGTAGCCTACACTTATTTCTCAATAGTAGGCCTTACATGGGTAATATCGACAGTTGCTCAGCAGTGTATTTATTGGGCAAATTTGCTTCAGATATAACAAGTTACACGTGAGAGAACTATTAAAACAAGTACTGTAGCAGAATATTTTTAGCTGGGGGGAGGGGTAGGGGGGTCTCTCTCTCGTCAAGATTGTTTCAATATCGTGCAAGAATCGTGCAAGGAGTTGTTACCATCTGAGAATTTCTGTGTTCTGCTCTGTTTTATTTTGTATAAGCATTGGATTAGTATTTTAAAATTACTTGTGATCATTAAGTTTGCAGTGTATCTACCCAGTCAAAGTTATAGTGGCACGCACTTTATTAGTGTCGACATCAAAGAATTCCGATTTCGGAATGAGTCTAATCATAGATACACACATGGCTCATCTAATATACCGGGAAATCATTGACCTATCTGAAAATGTGTTTGTATTTTCCCCCTTTTAATGGGCCTATACTGATACATATCTGAAGGTCACACAGTAACAGTATTCTGCCTGATCATGTTATGAATGACAATTCCATGTCAAAACAAGGTTAACATTTTATGGAAGGATCCATTAGTTATGTATTTGATGTGACTTTACATGAAAGAAAAAAGAAATCTTACCGTCGTGTGTGTTGATTGGTAGTCAATGACGGCGATTTCAGTGTCCGTTTCGTCATTCTAACTTGGTTTACGAAATCTCCATGCTTAAATTCAAATGTCGGCTGCTTGTACCACGCGGGGAGATCACTTTCGCAACTTCTTAAGGGAGGTGATCCACACATAAGTTCATGTCCACATTATTTTGAATTCTGTGTGTGTGTGGTTGTGTGTTTTTGCAGCCTGAGGTGAACTATGATAATATTGTTGGTGCATTCGACACAGGAAATGTCAAACAGTACGTGGCTACTCTAACTGATAGATCCGTACAGAAAAGGCTGAGAGAACAGACAAAGAGAATCTGGCCTACATCATTCAGATGGTGAAGATATTCCCAGCTCTATACCTCTATTCAACTTTTGAAGTTTGCTTCATTTCCACTTTTCCATTTTCAGTGTCTTTTTTTTCTTTATCATTTCCAGATGAAAGAAGGGAAGTCATTGATTATCAGTTCTGCAAATTATCATCAGCTATTCAGCTTCGTTGCAAGATTGTCAGGCGCTTAAAGCCAATGCAATGCATTTTTGCCCATATGACAGACTAAAATAGTTGCCATCTGAACGTTTGACAACCAAGAATTACAGATGCCATTGACTTGAGTAAAGGGAAGCTACTATGTATCACATGAAGACATGTCTCCAGTCTCAACGTTTAGTCCCTTATTGTTCTTCTATGTATGTGGTGTAACAAAAACATTAGGTTTATTCCAAAAACTTCATATAGTCTGATATGTTTATATGACCCCATTCCTTAGAGGGGAAAGGCAAAAATATTAACTCAGAGAAAGTGTGTGTGTGCGTGTGTTTGCGTGTGTGCGAGCACGCGCGCGTAGAGTGCGAGTGTTTGTGACATTTTTATTTGAAGTTATATAATGTTTGAACAAATATGAAATGTAGCTACTTCGTGTGTTTGATTATGATTTGTATCAATATGCCTGTCAGTATTGTAATTGCCCTTCAGGGATGATTAAAGTGTTTTGACTTGACTTGACTTGAGTGTGTGTGTGTGTAACTGTATGCTTGTGTTGGCAGAGAGGGGATGAGGGACAGGTGTGATAAAGAACTTGTTCATCTTTACAACTTCAATAAGTCATGAGATCTCCTTTCACACACACACACACACACACACACACACACACACACACAGTCACACACACACACAGTCACACACACACACAGTCACGCACACACACACACACCACACACACACACACACACACACACACACACAGAGTCACCACACACACACACACCACACACACACACACAAAACACACACACACACCATCCAACACACACACATAACCCCCCCACACACACACACACACCCAAGCAAAGAAACAAAAAAAACCCACGAAACACAACAGCGGTTGTTCATTTAACTGTTTTTACTGCAGAATCATGGAGACACTGAACCGGACTCTGG
This sequence comes from Stramonita haemastoma, assembly GCA_030674155.1. Taxonomy (NCBI): domain Eukaryota; kingdom Metazoa; phylum Mollusca; class Gastropoda; order Neogastropoda; family Muricidae; genus Stramonita; species Stramonita haemastoma. The sequence continues at coordinate 47,034,760 of CM060337.1, forward strand.
AGACCCAGGCCAATCAATCGATCGATCGATCCAAATAAAAACTGTACAATTTTCTCTTAGCAGGTTTCATCATCATTATGTATATACATACAGTCACAGCACAAGCTTTAGGAGTAATCAACAACAACAACACCACTCCATGACGCTACATGTCAGATCAAGTTATCGTAACAACACAAAACAACAACATAATGAAATAAAAACAACTCTGGAAACGAGGAGTTGTTGTGGTGGCTATGAAGAATCTTCCTTGAGTCACACACAACAACAGCACAACAGTATAACCTGAAATGAATGCCATCGGAAGTTATCAGTTATATCATATCTGGCCAGCAGTGAAGAAGACTGTACCATTGCAGAGGAGCTAGGAGGTTTTTAAAAAAGCAAAGAATTTTTTTAAATCATATCCTAAAGCGTATGTACATGTGAAAATTAATAGCCTTTGCCACATAACATGAAATAAACAAGGCTGAATATTTGATAGGGCACAGGACAGCATGGTGATTGAGAGCTTGCTCCCCCCCCCCCCCCCCCCCCCCCCCCCCCAAAGCTGAGGTTAAGCACGTCAAGCGAGGTTTCCTTGTGAATGGGTGACAGTCCCCAAGATCACTTACATGAAATGGGTATCTGCCCTCTTCAGGGACAGGGCAGGTAAAGCGATCGATGTATTATACCAGGGTCTACTATCTACCAATGATCATGACATCTGCTATGCTCCTATTATCTAGTCATTGCAAGATAATTGCAAGGTAATTGCAGGGTAGGTTCAGTGATGGATTATCTGGTATCTTTCTTTCAAAGGCATTGATTGCACTGACAGAGGAGGATGGATGTGGTCACTGGACCAAACTCGTGTGTCTAAATACCTTGGTGCGAATATTACACCTGGCATGAAAATCATCACTGCATTCCCTTTACATGCAGAGTTTTTCCAGGTTCTGACCCACTTCTACCTAACCAAAGCTGTGTTAGAGTTCTGGGCTCAGTGGGAAGACTGGCATCACACAGTTAAGAGAAATCCGCTTCACTGATGTGATCCCCAGTACTGTTCAAATGATTTCACCAGCACTTGTAGCATTTTATAAAAAATGTGTGTATAATGCAGCCCTGGACCTCCACAGCATAACCAGATTCCCCTTCATCCTTCTTTTCCATTATGCAAAGAAAGAAGAAACTTGACTACAACTACTGGCTCCTGGACTGACTGACTCCCGGTGGAGATGGTTCAGTTTCATTACGACAGTGGAGAGTCCACACTGAAGACTGGGGCTGGAGATGCATGGGGGACAATGACACTGCACACAGCTGTCTGTCACTTTCCCCCACTTCCAGCTCCTCTCAGCAGCTAATCATCCCACCCCATCCCAGCCCAGCTGGGGCCATCTGGTGCTATATATAGCAGGAGCTGACCACACATGGACTAGGTAAAAGGAAGGAGCGTGCTAAATTTATCACTCTTGACTAGGCCCTACAGAGTGATGTTCGATTTTGCTGCACTGTGTGCAGGGATACGGTGACAGTCACCACACCAACAGTGGACGTCTCGCTCTGTCTGGCTTCAAGACCTAGCTTTGACTGTTGTCAGGAGGGGGCTGGCCTAGGATGTGGTGCTCGTGTGTATGGGCTCTGGATCAGAACAGGTTCCAACACACACAACCCAACAGACCCTGCAGTAGCACACAGCCTCTAGGGGCTGTAGCTTCACTGAGGCCTGTGGACCTTTCAGCTCTGAGTGTTCCACAGAATGAGCACCACTGTCACTGTCTGTAGTGTAGGAACGAAACAGGACTGAGACAGTAATCAAATAATTGCGGCTTTTGTTTCTTTTTCTTTTTTTAAAATATCTCAAAATTGTACCAAGAGAATCTCTACACATACATCCAGAAAAGCAACAAACAGAGCACAACGTTCATCGTTCTCATAAATGCATCCATCGTGTAACCCTCCCTCTACCCATGATCATTCAATGTAAACGATTCTGTCGAAAACAACAAACAGATCTTTCACCATCACATGAAAATGGTTTGGCAAAAGACATGTAGAAAAAAAAAAAAAAAAGACTGATGGACAGACAGCGAGAGAGGGAACAGTAAGGACATTTTCTTCTTCTAACTGAAAATAAACGACTCAGCAAAATTCTCCAGGCCCAACAATCTTACCGGCAACGTCAGATATTGATAGTTTTAGTTTGAACAGACACGAAACCAGTCAGCACACTCCTCTTAGTAAGACAAACAGTATTATGAATCAACAGCAACACCAACCACCTTTGCTGTGACTGCTATCAACAGGTGGGTGGTGGCTTCATTATCAGATAGAATCACTACCTACTGACCTAGTTTACACACACACACACGCTATCTATACGGAGAGAGTCAACCTGAACACAACACATCCACATAATTATGCTGCCGCTGGTTACATTTCTTCTTCGTCCAATCACAAAAATACACATCTGTTGGGAAAAGGGGAAATGGAAATGAATTCTTTCTTTTTTTTAATGCCAACACAAACAAAACAAAAGAACAGCGCTGGCATGACAAGCAACTTTATAGCACTGTTTCGATACATGGTCACGCTTAACACAAGGAATGGGGCTGGAATCAAGAAAGCAGGAAAAATCAAACGTATAATTCGTTCAATAACATAAATAAATAACACGCTGCTTATACCTCGATTCATTGTACACCTCCTCCTCCTCCTCTCCGTTCTCCTGTATGTACATACATGTCGACATGTAATATTCTACACCTGATTCTTCTCACAGCACAAAAAATGTAGTCACCTTTTCTGTTTGTTTTATCTGCACACATGCTCACACACCTAGTTCCTCACGTCCGTGTGTCAATCACACATGCACACACGCATGCTCACACACACACAAACACACACACACCACACACATCTCTCTCTCTCTCTCTCTCTCTCTCTCTCTCTCTCTCTCTCTCTCTCTCTCTCTCTCTCTCTCTCAATTAAGCAGAAGACTAAAGGCACAACAATTAACCTTATTTTTAGTCATAAATACACTATCCTGACTAAGCGCGCCACACACACACACACCAAAACACAAACCCACACCATCACGCACTCCAATATACAGCTGTACCCATTTACAAACAAAATCGTTTTCACAATGAAACCATGACAACAAAAAATGTTAAAATGAAACATTCAGCCTTATCAAGATTTCACATGAGTAAATCAATCCAATACATAAAAACAGATTCACAGTCAAATCACAGTACCATTCATGTGAATGCACTTGTGTACGCATATGCAAGCAAGATAACACACTGTGCTTGCAAGGACACACGCGTGCATGCACACACACACACACACACAGTATTCTCATTAAAAAAGAAATCCCACTTAACACCATACCCCAATTACACATGCCACCATCTACTATTTCCAATCACACTGACATCAACATTTACAACACAGTATAACTCTAAGCCTCCTGTTGTGATGTTGTTGTTTTTTTCTTTTCTTTTCTTCCATGAGAGAGAGAGGGAGAGGAAGAGAGAGAGAAGAGAGAGAGAGAGAGAGAGAGAGAGTGTGTGTGTGGTGGTGGTGTGTGTAGTGTGTGTGTGTGTGGTGCATGTTGTTGATTGCACAGATTTTTCCAAGAAATGTTGTTCTCATTTAAATGAAAATCCATTATCTATTTATTCATAACTGTCATGGAACGTGTAGTCTGGCTACAACCTGCACTGATACAAGGGGAAGTGTGTTGAGTGTGTTGCTGTGTACATCAGAACCCAAAGTGAGCCTGGACAGACTTAAAAGAAACTGAGCCATGTACCCAGCTAAGTCTGTAGTGGATTCAGAGCTTGTGATAACAACCCTTAGGACTCCAGGAGACTATTTCTAGACCCTGTGGAGTCACCAACTTCAGCCACTTGCTCTCATAAAGCTTGAACCAACACATCTGAATCAAATAAACTTTTCTTGATTTTACTTTCCGAGGCAGTGTGGGACAACAAAATGTACTGCCTAGATCAAAATGCACACATCATCTCCATTGTAGCTGGTTTCTTCTTCTTCAAACACTCAGACAGCAACTATTGTCGTCTTGTTGTCTGTCTGTGATATCAGCGAAAATGTGTTGCACTTCCATTGAGCACCTCATAAAGTCAAGCCCAGTGCATTAAACTTCAGCGTATAAGAGAATGTTATTTTTTAAGTCTTTCTAGAAAAAAGGCAGGAGAATGGACCAAGAAGGCAGAAAATAGGCAAGGAGGTGACAGGAAGAAAAGGAACAAGGCAGAAACAAAGAGTGACAGAAAAGAGGAAATTTCTAGCACACAATTTTCAGAATGTGGGGTAGCTGGTTTGAATAAAGGAAGAGAAAAAAAGTTTTTCTTACAGCAGAAAGCATGGTCACAGATTTCCTCAATTTGTTTGATTTTTCTGTCCTGGATTTTGGCAACAGTTTTTTGATTTCAGAAGAGGGGGTTTTGATCTAGACATATTGAAATAACTACACAAGGGGTTACACAGAAGTTATATCTACTATTCATATATTCAAATACAGTACATCACATTATGGATACTCACAGAAAAGTTAATCATTCTTTTCCACTGATATTCTCAAAAAAGTTACATCATTCTTTTCCACTGATATTCTCAAAAAAGTTACATCATTCTTTTCCACTGATATTCTCAAAAAAGTTAATAATTCTTTTCCACTGATATTTTTAAGTGTCCCACAGAAAAGAAAACTGTCTTCAACAGGTAGTATTTTAAGCACTGGCAAATGATTCACTGTTGCTGGGGTTTCTTGTCATCTTTTACTTTGGTAAATTCAATCCTGATTGTAATTCATGTTTGTTCTGCATTCAATTTGAATGAATTAGTCCCCGTTTAAAGTTAACTTAAATCATTTAATGGCAGCCGGGTCACTCTATAGAAAATCACAATGTCAATATATATGCGCTCAAAGATCTATACATTTATGCAACGTTTCTGTATGAACATACAGACATAAAACGGAGGACTTGCACCATTACTACTGCTACACACACACACACACACACACACACACACACACACACACACACACACACACACACACACACAAACACAGCCCTTAGTGGCAGGTTGTCAGTACAGAAAACTGTGACAGAGAATGAAGATCAAGACTTTGAGAACAGATATTAATTTTTAGACTGTATAGAAACATAACACGTAACTTTTATTGTCAGAGATACAGGATAGGTGGGAGTCTGTCAGTGAGGCATTAGGAGTTTGCACAGGCAATGGCACCTTGAAAAAAACACAGTCAGCGGTAAGTACCTGACTCTTACCCAGAAAATACCTGCAGAGAAAACACAACAGCCCTGACATCCAGTCCCTTCAGTTCACCATCAAACACACACTCTCTCCCCCAGCCCGCTGAGTCCAGCTGGGTCCAAACACTCCTCCCCAAAAAACCAAACTCACTTCTACAGCACCTTGCAAAATCACCTCTTTCACTCACACAGTAAATAGGAAAGGAAAAAAAACTGCTGCTCTCATTCACAAAGCCTTTCATAAATCAGGAGCTTGTACATACCATACCCCCTGTTTGTTGCCTACAATGTCAGATATTTTTTGTTTCAAACAGATTTTATTCACGGAATAAAATCTGTTTAAACGAAAAGTATTTGACATACCAAATACTTTCTGACACAAGCATGTTTTGTACAGTGTATGGCTACAGAGCACTCCCACTCTCTCTCTCTCTCTCTCTCTCTCTCTCTCTCTCTCTCTCTCTCTCTCTCTCTCTCTCTCTCTCTCTCTTTTTAAAACCCTGATCCCATTCGCACCCAAAACCCTGATCTCATTTTAACTCACACTCACTTCATTCACACACACACACACACCTTCCACCACTGTTCTCAGTCAAAATTAACCTGAAACTTTTTAACTCACTTACAACCGATAACAACCCACATCTCATTCAGACACAATCAGGAAATAATCATTTGATTTATTCACCTACCATCTTACAGTCTTATTTTCTTATTTACAGACTATCTTACAACCTCTTTTAACAGCCTTTACAATAACAATGTGGTTTACAAACAACATCAATGTTCAACTTCCATCTGATTCAAACGGGTTGCTGTCAGTAGGTATCATGGCCGACAACACACTGTTTTCTTCCCATCAAAGTTTTCCATGGAACAGCATCTCTGACTTACCACACTACCCCCACCCACAATCTCACTCTCTCAAACACAAACACATACAAAATGCACAACACCCACTACGATACATTCCACGCTCAAAATTTGCATCATAATTTCTATATGCAGACTTCAAACTTAAGAGGAGTAAAAAAAAAACATCTCTTCAATTACTTGCCAACATTTTTTTTTCTTTTCTTTTTTTTTTTTTCTTTTCATTTTTATCAAACCATGTATTTTCCTACTGCACTTTCTGCATAGAGTATCGCCTGCTACTTCCTAAAGATTAATTGAAAGAACAGCGAGAATGCCTTCTTGTACTTCCTAATGATTATAAAAAGATCGGCTAGAATACCTTTTTGTATAATTTCCGAATGATTAATTAAAAGATCAGTTAGAATACCTTCTGCTACTTTCAACTCATCCTTAGAACAACTAAAATGCCATTTGCTGCTTTCAACTGATTCTAAAAACAGCTACCTGTGCCTTACTTACGCCGACATTATTTTCACTTGGTAATGCTCCGACACAGAAGCGACTATCATAAAACTGCTATCCTGCTATGGTATCTTCACTGTCTGTCACACACCATGGCTGTGCTCCAACTGTTCCACATCTCTGTCTCACAGCAATGCTCAAACGCTCATGATATCATACCACCCCCCCTTCCACCACTACTACTCATACAACAGTGATACTAACGCTACTATTGCCAACACAACCCTTTCCCTGTCAATATGGGAAAACACAAAGCCACACCAATAGCAATTTGGGGATGATGGGCATCATCCTATCATACTGATCATATTGTGACACCAGCCACCCAGTAACCCAGCTCTGATGATACCACTCCCACTACCAAGACACAGCGATAGTCACAATCCCTACATTCTTGTAACACCATGTCACGTTCTCTAAAAATGTATTCAAAGTTCGGTTCTCATAGCGCTGTTCTTTTTTTTCTTGTCTTTTTTTCTTTTCACAGGGCTGTTCCTCATCTGAGCATGTCAGTTTTTCAAAATAAAAATCAATCTTTAAAAACAAGGGGAAAAAAAATCCCCCAAAATGACATCTTCGCTCCCTACCTTTCTCACACACACAGTGATCCCGACACAACAAGCTCCCTCCCCCAAAAAAACCCAACAAAATAATCTCCCTTCCCCCATTTTAGTGCCCCCCCCCCCCCCCCCCCCAACTATAGACAACAATATGTGACGCTCCACCACAAAAGGAGTCGCATTGCACCAGAGGTCAATTTTTAGTTATTGACATGCTATTGATCTGCAATGAAATGGCTATACAATACAAAAAGACTGAAAATTGAACAATTTTATCAAAAGTTATCACAAATTGAAATGATAAGACTGCATGAAATGTCAAAATGAGAAATTGACAAGTTTAGCATCCTAACTGGTGGTCAGAATGAGGGCTTGGCTATTTTCAAAACACGTTTAAAGGCAAAGGGAAATGATCTATGCCTTGATAGTTCACTACAAGGTAGAATGAGTGCTATAGTTTTATAATCAATCAAAATCTCAAAATTGACCACCTCACCCCCACCTGCCTTTAATGGCTCCTAGCGGAAAAGTGGATAATGCGCTAAGTGACTCGTTTCATGGTGGAGCGTCACATATCACTCCCTCTGCCCCACCCCCACACAAAATCATCCACTCCCCCACAGACACCCCCCCCCCCCCCCCCTCTCTTCTCTCTCCCCCTTATCTCTCGCAGACAGAGATGGTGACGTTGATGCCCAGGTTGCCGTGGTCTGCGAAGAGCTGTGCGATGTTGGTGTCGAAGACGAGGCAGTCGCTGGACAGGATGGCCGACTGGATGCCGTCATGGATGCTGCGCGGCGCCGCCTCCCACGTCAGCCGCGTCGGTGGCCATTCAACTCCAGCCTGGGGGAAAAATAATTATTTATAAAATTTAAAAAACTCCAGCCTGGGGACAGTGAGGGTTATCTTTATACATGTTGATGGGATATCATTACAAAATCTCACAGTGTTAATTATCTTCATGTCAGTCTTTGTCTCATACACACAACACACACACACTAACCCACAACCTGTAGATAAATTTTCAGCCTGTTTGCGGGTGCCATGTTGCAGATGGCGTTTAAAACACACACACACAACCCCCCCCACACACCCCCACCCATACAACACCCACCCCACACACACAAAACAGTGTACCTGTAATGAAGTTTTCTGCCTGTTTGCTATGTGCCGATGAGCATGACACACACACACCCCCCCCACATCACACAAACACACAGAGACACACAGTGTACCTGTAGATAAAGTTTTATCCTCACCTGTTTCTGCCGTGATGTGCTATGAATGGCGTACACACACACACACACACACACACACACACACACACACACACACACACACACACACACACTACCACACACACCATCCACACACACAGTGTACCTAGTAGTAATATGAAAAGTTTTCCGCCTGTTTGCGTGTGCCGATAAGCTGCACAATGGACATACCAACATACCCCCACCTTCCCCCCCACCCACAACACCACCCACCCCCCACACACACACACAGAGTGTACCTGTAGTAAGTTTTCTAATCAAATCACACTCACCTGTAAATGAAGTTTTCCGCCTGTTTGCGTGTGCCATGAGCTGCACAATGGCGTAGAACATCTGCAGGCCGTCCATCTTCTCCTGCTTCTCCAGCACCAGCATGAAGTTGTGGCCAAAGCAAGACTGCATCATCACCCAGTCCACTGCACCGGAAGGTTGATGTCTGTCGCCAGGAACACGATGTCCTCTCCTGTTGTAAATATCATTGTCATTGTCTTTGTTGTTGTCATTATTATCATTGTCATCATCATCATCATCATCGCTGTCATTATTATCAACATCATCACCGCCATCACCTGATGATGATGATGATTTGATTTGATTTATTCTTTTATATCGAGAATAATGGAATATGCAGTTTTGTAAATGTCATGTGTTCCCACCAGCAGACGATAGCCTACTCTTACAAAAAGCGGAACAGGATTCAACGTGTGCGCAAGATATTTTGCATGCGTTTGCACACGGGGCCTTGGTTTAAAGTCTCATCCGAAGGACTTCTGGGAGAGTGGAGTCAGCACTGATGTTAACTCCAGGAGAAAAATCCCCTCGACTGGACTCGAACCTGGGTCATCAAATTGCCAGCGCAATGTTCTGACCACTAGGCTAATCCATCCCCCGATGGTGATGATGGTGGTAACCGTGATATTGTTAATGATAATTGTGACTATGACGACGATAATGATGATTATAATGATAATGATGATACTGGTGACGATGATAATGATGATGGTGATGATGATGATAAGGAGAAGTAGGTGAAGAATGAAGATAATGATGAGGAGGAATGGGTGAAGAATGATAATGGTGATGATGACAATGATAAAGAGGAGGAGAAGGTGAAGAATAATGATAATGATGATATTGAAGGAGGAGGAGAAGAAAGACACTGAGGCAAAGGAATCCTGTGCTAACCTTGCAGTGTAGTGATGCTTTTATGAGACTGCATCAGGTGACCCATGACCTGTTCCAACGACCCCTGCCACTTACACGACGCTCCCGGACATGGACAGGTGTACGGTCTGCACACAGACATCACCACTGTCTTTATACATGTATCCATCTATACATCCGTCTATACATCTATCTATACATCCATCTATACATCTATGTATACATCTATCTATACATCTGTCTATACATCTGTCTATACATCTATCTATACATCTGTCTATACATGTCTATACATCTATCTATACATCTATCTATACAAACATCACCACTGTCTTTATACATCCATATATACATATATCTATACATCCATCTATACATCTATCTATACATCTATACATCTATCGATCTAGATGTCTATCTCTCTATCTATCTATCTATCTAAAATGTTAAAAGTCTGAAGAATTATGAATATTAAATAATGTAAAGTCTTGAAGTATCTATCTATCTATCTATTTATAACATTCTTATCCCATCTTGCAGCTGTTGGTGCCTGTGCAATATGTCAGAAATGAAAATTAATAGTCATGCTCCTATCTATAATACTTCCCTTTTCCTCTATTCATTTCTTGACTTCAGGCTTGACGATATATCCATCATTCTGCTCTCCATCTGATTATAGAATCTATTCTCCCCCGCGGGGAGGCTGGGAGTTTGTCAGTAAAAACAGCATCCCCCACCTTCTGGAAATTTTGTGCCAAAAATTCCCTCTTTTCTATCCCCCTCTTTGTTTGTGCTTTGTCCCTTTTCTTCCTGTCACATGGTTCTTGTCTTTTTTCTGCCTCCTTGGTCCATTCTTCTTTACATTCTGCTTGCCTGAATTCAGGTAAGTATTGAGTTTTAACCTGGTAATTCTGCATATGGAGGGAGTGTTACTTTTTTTTTTTTTTTTACCCTTATGTAGTGGCACAGGTCACACTCTGTATGCAAAATGACCAGGTTAAAACTCAATACTACCTGAATTCACAGGTCACACCTGAATTCACAAGTCACACTCCCCCCATATGCAAAATTACCAGGTTAAAACTCAATACTACCTGAACTCACAGGTCACACTCTGTAATGTATGCAAAATGACCGGGTTAAAACTCAAAACTCACCTGAATTCACATGTCACACTCTGTAATGTATGCAAAATTACCAGTTTATAACTCAAAACTCACCTGAATTCACAGGTCACACTCTGTAACGTACACAAATTGACCAGGTAAAAACTCACCTGAACTCGCAGGTCTCTTCATGTTCTCCTTTGTCGTGTGGAGCAAGGTCTGCAGGCAGCCATTGTTGGAGTAGCGGCAGGGGAAGAGCACTGTGGCCGCCACCTTCTCCATGGCTAGGTTGCGAATATTGCCTGGAAACCAACGTCAATCATCATCATCATCATCATCATCATCCTTTACACCCAGTGGTGTGTAGGGCAGCAACAAAGTCTTTCCACCCTTGTCTATCCTGGGCCAGCCTGGCCAATGAACTCCACAGTCACTTTATTTTTATTTTGTTTATTTTATTCTTAGTTCATTTTTACTTTATACTACTTATGTCATAGCCGCCGCTGTAGTCTAGTGGTTAGGGCGTTGGACTCGTAATCTAAAGGTTGTGGGTTCGATCCCAGCTTTCGGCTTTGGCGTTGTGCCCTTGGAAAAGGCACTTTACGGCTATTTTCTCACCCCACCCAGGTGTAAAAGGGGTACCAACCTTGTGTTGGGGGTTAACCCTGCGATAGACTGGCGTCCTATCCAGGGGGAGTCTATGACTCTCAGTCGCTTAACGCCACAGAAACCGGGATAAGCACCGGCCTGATGAGCCTCTATAGCTCGGGACAGACTTTAACTTTTTTTAACTTTATGTCATAGCAGATTTCTCTGCGTGAAATTTGGGCTGCTCTCCCTGGAAAGAGAGTGTCGCCACAAGTGTAGCGCCACACGTTTTGGGTTTGTTTTTTTCCTGTCTGTAACTGTGACTGTGTCACACAGGTCTGTTTTCTCCACTTTTTTCCACCCTTTTGCTTACAGCCGTTATTATGTTTGGCAGAAATCCCCACCACTAGCCATTGTATGTCAGAAGGTGGCTAAGCTTGCATGTTTTTGTTGTTGTTGGTGCATGTATAAGTGAGCCTCTACACTGTGTGAGCTTTCACATGCACGCACGCATGCACGCACACCACGCACGCACGCACACACACTCTTAAATTCCTTCCCCATCCCTGCCACCTTTTTTTTAACTTCCCTTCTTTTTGGAAAGCTGTGATGATTCAGTTGGAGTTTTTCATGCACTCTAGAATCAAACTTTCATAATAATTACACCAAGAACAACAAACTTCAAAAGAGATTTATAATCTGCCTTACCAACCACAAGTGAAGAATGGAAAGAACACCAAAACAGCTTACTTACCCAGAACACAAAAACAGCTTACCACCCAGAACACCAAAACAGCTTACCACCCAGAACACCAAAACAGCTTACCACCCAGAACACTAACACAGCTTACCACCCAGAACACCAAAACAGCTTACCACCCAGAACACTAACACAGCTTACCACCCAGAACACTAACACAGCTTATTTACCCAGAACACTAACACAGCTTATTTACCCAGAACACTAACACAGCTTACCACCCAGAACACTAACACAGCTTACCACCCAGAACACTAACACAGCTTATTTACCCAGAACACTAACACAGCTTATTTACCCAGAACACTACACAGCTTATTTACCCAGAACACTAACACAGCTTATTTACCCAGAACACTAACACAGCTTACCACCCAGAACACCAACACAGCTTACTTACCCAGAACACCAAAACAGCTTACCACCCAGAACACCAAAACAGCTTACTTACCCAGAACACCAAAACAGCTTACCACCCAGAACACCAACACAGCTTACTTACCCAGAACACCAAAACAGCTTACTTACCCAGAACACCAATACAGCTTACTTACCCAGAACACCAAAACAGCTTACCACCCAGAACACCAAAACAGCTTACTTACCCAGAACACCAAAACAGCTTACTTACTCAGAACACCAACACAGCTTACCACCCAGAACACCAAAACAGCTTACTTACCCAGAACACCAAAACCACTTACCCAGAACACCAACACAGCTTACTTACCCAGAACACCAAAACAGCTTACCACCCAGAACACCAAAACAGCTTACTTACCCAGAACACCAAAACAGCTTACTTACTCAGAACACCAACACAGCTTACCACCCAGAACACCAAAACAGCTTACTTACCCAGAACACCAAAACAGCTTACCACCCAAAACACCAACACAGCTTACTTACCCAGAACACCAACACAGCTTACTTACCCAGAACACCAAAACAGCTTACCACCCAGAACACCAAAACAGCTTACTTACCCAGAACACCAACACAGCTTACTTACCCAGAACACCAAAACAGCTTACCACCCAGAACACCAAAACAGCTTACTTACCCAAACACCAAAACAGCTTACCACCCAGAACACCAACACAGCTTACTTACCCAGAACACCAAAACAGCTTACTTACCCAGAACACCAACACAGCTTACTTACCCAGAACACCAAAACAGCTTACCACCCAGAACACCAAAACAGCTTACTTACCCAGAACACCAAAACCACTTACTTACCCAGAACACCAAAACAGCTTACTTACTCAGAACACCAACACAGCTTACCACCCAGAACACCAAAACAGCTTACTTACCCAGAACACCAAAACCACTTACCCAGAACACCAAAACAGCTTACTTACCCAGAACACCAAAACAGCTTACCACCCAAAACACCAACACAGCTTACTTACCCAGAACACCAAAACAGCTTACCCAGAACACCAAAACACCCTACCCAGAACACCAAAACCCCTTACCCACAACACCTAAACACCTTACCCAGAACACCTAAACACCTGACTTACCCAGAGGTCCCCTGCAGGTGGGGCAGGTGGCCAGCTTCTGTCGACAGGACTGGCAGACGATGTGGCCGCTCTGGCACTGCATGATGGGGGGCAGGGCATAGTCAAAACACACCGGGCACTCAAAGTAGCTGGCCAGGTCTGAGTTGTTGGCTGTGGGCCCTGCACATCACACACACCATATTTAACAACACACAAAATTTTAAAAACAACAAAACACATACTTAATCCCTGCAGTAAAAAACAAAACAAAAATAGAACAAAAACTACACACACAACAAAAAACACCCAAACAAACAATCCCTGAAGTTAAAAAACAAAAACAAAAAAACACCCAAACAAACAAAAATAAGAATCCCTGCAGTCAAAATGCGGCTACCTAAATGGACAGGAAAAAATCTGGTGGCGTACGCATAAATCTCACCTTTGGTGAACCTCAGAGCTCTAATCCCAGGAACAAAAAATATATCTTTTTTTTTTTTTTTTAAATTGAACAGTTCTGACAGTACTGCCAACAGGTAAGTTCAAGCCTGATGTTAGTTTACACACCTTCAGATTTCCACTGTACACTGAAGGCACAAAGATTCACTTTGACTATACTTGCTTTATTATATGATGGAGAAAGCATAGCTGGTTACCAGCACTTGTTTTCCTCCACTACTTTTTCATCAATAACTGAATAATTAACTTGATACGTAACAATGCAAATCTAGATCTGAACTATTTTATACTATGTAGTAATTTACATGATGATGATTTTTTTTTCCCCAAAATTGTGCTGTTTTTTATGATTGCAAATTATTTTGAAAAATTCACAAAAAAAATTAAGCTCTGAATATCAGTGCAAGACTCTGGTGTGTGTGTGTGTGTGTGTGTGTGTGTGTGTGTGTGTGTGTGTGTGTGTGTGTGTGTGTGTGTGAGTGTGCGCACATGAGGCAAGAGACAGATTGTATAGTGTCACATTCATTCATGCGACACCATGAGCACACATGAGCATGAGTGTGCCTTGCATACATGTAACATATTATGCATGCATGCATTTGTTTGTGTGCACGTTTCCTGTAAACCTTCCTCCCAGCATCCATCCTTCATCAGTTTTAAAACACAGTTTTGCTGCTTCAAATCCACACACATTACAGTCAATTACAACATCACAACTGATTCACCCAAACATTAGACACTGATTCAAAAAAAAAAAATTAAGTCAGATGCTCAGCACATATATTTATACTCAATTCTTTGAAATTCATGGTGTGACAAGTGCTACAAATGACACTACAGCAGGAGCACACATAATCATGCTTAAGTCTAAAGCAACACAGCCAGCCCGCCATTTCAACAGTGAAAGACAGTAAGTACTAACAGTTGGGTGAAGCCAGTTCCTGGGTGGGGGGCAGGCTCTGTCCACTGCTTCCTGGCACCCCGGGTACCACTCCCCTCTTCACGTTGTTGTTGGGCTGTCGACTCATGGTGAACCAATGGGCTGGGAGAGGAGCACCTGCACAACACAGCCATAATACATGAATAATGACGAGAGGAGCACCTGCACAACACAGCCATAATACATGAATAATGACACTTGAGAGGAGCACCTGCACAACACAGCCATAATACATGAATAATGACACTTGAGAGGAGCACCTGCACAACACAGCCATAATACATGAATAATGACACTTGACAATGATGAATGAACATCACAGTCAGTGAGTCATGCTTGACTTCCTCTTCACTCCAGCGCAATCAATGAATCATTTACAATATGTGTGGGATATCAGTGCTAGCTCATGAAATTAAACTGCATACTGCAGGCAATACATATAATAAATGCTAAAACTCAATTTTTATAATCTACAGTTTGAATCCCTTCATGCTAATCAACTAGTCCATATTGTATTTTGTCAGGTGTTTCACACTGTTGTGTTTCATGTTATTAATGTTATGTTGTTGTTGTTGTGCATTCCCCAGCTTAACACTCTGTGGGGGTCACCCAAAATGTACACTCTGACCCACTTATCCCACTTGGGAATCACTGTGAGATTGACATTTAGCACTGAATCAGAGAATGAGAAGTTTGCGTGTCACAGCACACAAATCCGAACTCACTCTGTTGACAGTGCTAAATTTAGCGCACTCCTATACTTTTACCCAAGTCCTAAGTGTGGTCAGTTTCTGCTATAATTAGCACCAGCAAGGCTAGGATGGGATGGAATGAATAGCTAGCTAGCAGCTGAGAGCAGTTAAAAGCTTCGCTAAAGTTTCTGCAAATTTTGCAGATTTCAGTTGATTGGGTTTTGATGTTTAACAAAAACTTTCTTTCACAATGAAGAATCTATAGATCTATGGATAATTTACATGTCAAAAATGAAACTGGGGCATGCAAACTCTATCAACTTAGTGAGTCTCTTGCCATTTTTTTTCCCCTGTTCCCCAGCTACAGCTGCAAGGTTCACCAATACGGCAATAGTGACGGAGTTTTTGAATAAGAGTGATAATTTCTGGGAAAAAAAACATGGAGTCAAAATGGATGGCACAATTTACTTTCAAATTTCCATGAGAGATTACTGTCAGAATGGGGCTACCTTAAGTAACTTAATGGCTGGTTTTTAACGGTCACATTATCACTCTTGCTATTTGAGGACAGAAAAATGGAAATTTAGCGTTGACACAGTATGATAATGAGGATGATTTTTTGTCTTTCATGAAATGCAAGATTGGTTGGTTTCATGAGTTTTCCCCACTTTCAACTCCTCTCAGCTGCTAATTATCCCAGCCCAGCCCAGCCCAAATGGGGCAAGCAGGTGCTATCTTAGCGGAGCTGACCACACTTGGACAAGGAAAAAGGAAGGAGTGCGCTAAATTTAGCACTCTTCTCTAGGCCCAACTGAGTGAAGTTGGGCTTTTTTTTTCAATGCTTTCATCATCAGGCTTTCACTGATGATCATCTGCTGATGAAATTATCATTAACATGATCAACAAAGTTTTCTTTTCTTCAAGTTCATTTGCCAGCTGCTAATTGGTATTTAAAATCATTACAACTGGCAATAAATTGAATACTGATTTTGAGATGCACAAAATGGGGAAAATATTCCAACAAAAAACCAAAACAATTAACAAGTGTGTGTTAGTTCTTCAGTTTAACGTCCTTCTACTAAAGGGTGATATATCAGGGGGGGGGGTGTGTGTGTGTGTGTGTGTGTGTGTGTGTGTGTGTGTGTGTGTGTGTGTGTGTGTGTGTGTGTGTGTGTGTGTGTGAGAGAGAGAGAAGAGAGAGAGACAGACAGACAGACAGACAGACAGACAGACAGACAGACAGAGACAGACAGACAGACAGACAGACAGACAGACAGACAGACAGACAGAGACAGAGAGACAGAGAGACAGAATGCAAGTATTGTGTGAAAATTTGAGCGCATTTGCATCAGTACATGTGTGCATGCATGCCTGTGTGTGCACACATACATGCACATGCATGCGTGCATGCGCATCCTATGTCAGTATGTGTGTGTTAAACTTTAGTAATAAAATGGATAATTAACTACTACTTAAAACTACTTCCCCTTCCATTACCACTAAATCTCATGTTTCAATAAAATGTGTGATCAAATTAGTACAAAACATATGTGTCAGTGTCACTCTGTGTGTGTGTGTGTGTGTGTGTGTGTGTGTGTGTGTGTGTGTGTGTGTGTGTGTGTGTGTGCGCGTGCGTGCGTGTATGTGTGTGTGTGTGTGTGCACTCGTGCATGCATGTGTGCGTGAACGCATGAGAATGTGGTGTGTGTGTGTGTGTGGTGTTGTGTGTGTGTGTGTGTGTGTGGTGTGTTGTGTGTGTGTAGTGTGTGTGTGTGTGTGTGTGTGTGTTGGTGTGTGTGTGTGTGTTGTGTGTGTGCATTTAGCCTGCACGAGTGTTTTACTTTTAGCTTGCAAGTGTACTGTGTGTGCATGTTTTGCTGCTAGACCATTTCATGTCTACTTTGTTTTTCTTACTGGTTATTCTCTAAGAACACCTATTAAAAAAAAAAGTAAGTGACCACGACTTGTGTGTCTCATGCCTGTGTTCATATTTTAATTTAAGTACCATTATTAGAACTTTACAAGTACATATACTGATATACTGATCAGCATATCATCTCCCTAAAACAATGATAGAGGCCACAGCAACCTGTGATCACTCATGAGAATTTTAATTAAAGTCAACTGTGCCCATCAAGTCTGAGCCCCATTTTTTCCCCAAAAATTACTGCTGTAAATGTAAAAGGTTCAGTCTTTTTTTAATCACACAATCTCGATTTACAAAAAAAATACTCCTCCCTCCTCCTCCTACCCAAACGAAAACCAAAACCAGAAAACAAAACAAAAAAACAAACAAAAACCCTGCTCCTGAGAGCAAACAAAAAACTGAGCAGTAAAACTAGAGTTATATCACTTGATGGTATCATAATAATTACTTATCATATACTTGATAATGAGCAAAAGCCTGCATATCATTTGTTCCAACTATGCTGTGCTCACAAAGTCACACCAGCACATGAAATTAGTTTACTACCTTATGACGACAAGCACCAAGTAACTAAGTAGTATGTAGGAATCATTTCTCTCTCTCTCTCTCTCTCTCTCTCTCCTCTCTCTCTCTCTCTCTCTCTCTCTCTCTCCCCCCCCCCCCCCCTTCATTCCCTCTCTAACTACTAAGCCTATGTATTGAATGCAAACTTGTTCTGTCACTCACTCACTGTCATAAGTGCCAAGTTTTAAAAAAAAAAAAAAAAAAAGGCCCACATTCTGGAACCAACAGAAAACTGAGAAAAGTGGGGGTTTTGTTTTTTTTAATTCTGTCTACAGAACAAAACTGTCTGTGCTAAATGTAATCTTTTGCATATAACATCAAATCTACAATGTAGGAGAAACGTTAACGCCGTATTTCCTTGAGATACACATATAGTAGTAAATATTGCTATTCAAAACTGCTTTACTACGACCAAAACAACAGAAAACCACAACGCAATTTTGACAAATTTCTGTTGGATTTTAATCGCGATAACTGAAGAAACCTCTCGTAACACTGCAAAACAATGAAAGCATAAAACACCCTCGTATTTTTATTTTATTTTATTGTGGAGCAATCTAGATAGGCTTGTATTTTATAATAATAAAATATAAATGAACTCCCTCAGCAGTCGTATCTTGTACAGTTGTTGGCCTATCTTGTCGTGATGGTCTGGTACTCGAGTACCGTGTTAGAGTTTCCATTTTGTAAGTAACCATATAAATCGTCTTGAATAAATTCAAACAAATGCAAAACTTTATTTTGTGTTATTGCAAAATGTATTCGCGATTTACCTCAATGGGGGATCCAAGGCCCAAAAGGTTGGCAATGTTGTAATTCACTTTCCTGGCTCTTCCTCTCACAACAACCAAACAATATGTGTACTACGTCATCACAAAGCGAGTGTGCATTGTGTTGTGCATTTTTCGTCATAATAAAAAATATATTAGGAAACAAACTTATTACGATATGAAATGACAGAAAACTCAATCTTGTATCATAAAGTATGTTGACTGTTATCTCATAGAGTGTACAAAAAAAGGGGAGGGGGAAAAGGATTTTTTTTTTTAAAGGATTATAATTTTAATTTTCAGCTGTACAGGCATGTCCCAGGTGGTCTAGTGGTTAGGATTTCGCGCTCTCACCGCGACGGCCGGGGTTCGATTCCCCGTCTGGGAATTTTTTTTTTTTTTTATAATCTTTTTTCGTTTTGTTTTTCATTCTGCATCTACCATTCTGAGGGTCACTAATGGTGACATTTTAACGTATGCGACCGCTCCAGGGACATTTTGCCAAAACAAGGCTCTGGTAAAAAGTAATTGCTTCAATCATATGATGCAAAGAACATGATGTTTGATACATGCTGGTGTCGTTATAACTTATTTGATTACCCTCCCTCCCCCCCACCACCCACCATCCCTCTCCACCCACCACCACCCTCCACCCCCCACACCTCCCCCCCCCACACCTCCCCCCTCCCTCCCTATTTTGCCAAAACAAGGCTCTGTAAAAAGTAATTGCTTCAATCAATGATCACACCTCCCACACCTCCCCTCTCCCTATCACCCCCCTCTCCCCCCCCTCCCCCCTCCACCCCTCCCCCCTCCCTATCACCCCCCTCCCCCCTCCACCCCTCCAACACCTCCCCCTCCCTCCCTATTTTGCCAAAACAAGGCTCTGGTAAAAGTAATTGCTTCAATCATATGATGCAAAGACATGATGTTTATACATGCTGTCCTCACTCACACCTCCCTCCTATCACCCCTCCTCTCCCCCCCCACCACCCCTCCCCCCTCTCCTATCACCCCCCCCTCCCTCCCCCCCCCCCCCCCCTCCCTATCACCCCCCTCTCCCCCCCTCCCCCCCATCCCCCCCTCCCCCCTCCCCCCCGCTCTCCCCACCCCCCCACCCCCCTCTTCCCCCCCTCTTCCCCCCCCTTCCCCCACCCCCCTCCCCCCTCCCCCACCCCTTCCCCTCCCCACCTCCCCCCTCCCCCCACTTCCCCCTCCCCCCACACCCACCCATCCCCTCCCCCCACACCCCTACTCCCTCCCCCACCATCCCCCTCCCCCCATCCCCCTCCCCCCACACCACCCCATCCCCTACTCTCTCCCTCCCCCCCCCCCTCCCTCTTTCCCCCACCTCCCCCCCATCCCTCTCCCCCCTCCTCCACCCCCCTCCCCTCCCCCTCTTCCCCACCCTACCCCCCCCATCCCTCTCCCCCCCCCTACTCCCCTCCCCCCATACCTTCCCTCACCTCTCCCCCCCCCCTCTACCCCCCTCCCCCCCATATCCCTCCCCCACTATCCCCTCTCCCCCCAATCCCCTCTCCCCCCCCACATCCCTCCCCCCCACCTATCCCCCCCCCCACCCCCTACCCCTCCCCCACCATCCCTCTCCCCCCCTACTCCCCCTCCCCCCCACTCCCCCTCCCTCTCACCCCCTCCCCCCCCCCACCTATTCCACCATACCTCTCCCCCACTACCTACTCCCCTCCCCTACCTCCCCTCCCTCCCCCTCACCACCTACTCTCCCCCTTCCCCCCCTCCCCCCCTCCACCTACTCTCCCCCTCCCCCTCCCCCCTATGCTTCTCCCTAGCACAAACACAGGAAAATAGGCAACACATCACTCCAAAGCTGGAGCATTAGAAGTTAGGGGCAGATCCCCCTACAGATCTGCAATTCCTAACTCACAGTTTAACTTTTTGCCATCACATTTTTACAGCTTATCATTAAACCAACAAGTTCAAATTCCAAAGGTGTCTTTTCCTATATGTTCACAAATTGAAAAACATGTATTTTTACAATCATTTACTTTCACCTTGTACTCCTTTCACACAGGTCAACAGTAAGTCTACAATTTCATATCAAAACTACTCCTTCATTTCCATCAGATGAAACCTTTGATCTGGACTACAAAGCAAATGCAAACAATTCAAAGGGATGGAACTCTTTAGAAGGATATGTAGCCTGTGAAGGGGAAGTAATATTGATATCAAGCAGCACACACACACACTTTCTAAATGATTTGGAACAATATTTATCAGAAATTGCTTAACACTGCATATTCAACTTTCATCTCATGGCAAAATGTTAACCAGTTATGTTAAACTTTTACTTTATGCTGATGATACCATTTTATTCTCCACTACAAAGAAGGGTTACAAGATGCTTTAGACATTTTGGATTCTTACTGTTTTCATAAGAAACTTGTTGTGAATCTTAGTAAAAACCAAAATCATGATATTCGGCAACTATAGATCTCTCATAATTATGTAAAATAGCAGAAAAACGCTTGAAGTTCTAGTTTTAAATATTCAGGAATCAACATCAGTAGCAGTGGTAGAAAATCCAGATTCAGAGGGGGCAATTGTTCAATCCAGCAAATCCTCAGTTCCAGACTAAGAGGGTTAATATATGAAGAATTTAGTCATGTTTAATTGATAAGGACTGCATGGTAAAAAGAACTATTTACACATAAAATCGTTGTATGTGTTTTATTGTATTGATGTGAAATTATGGGCATATGAAAATGTAATGCATGAAAAATGCTTATGATAAGTCATGTTTAGCTTAATAAGGACTGCACAGCAAATAGAACTACAGACACATGTGGCACCTGATTTATTGGATAAAATAGTTGTAGCTGTTTTGTAGTATGGATGTGAAATTTGGGGATATGAAAATATAGCAATAATTCCATAAGTTTCAGTTAAAGGTTTTAAAATATAGTTTTCCTTTAACCCTCTTCCATTCAGATTGTCTGAACACAAACTGCCCCTAGATTTTGCATTCCATCACGAAATCAGGTCCGGCACACATGCTTGCTAGCCTTCTCCTCCTTCTAAGTACATACCAACAGCTACAATTACTTCCAGATTCTCAGCAGGGCTTCTATTTCTAGCCTGAAAGAGCTTTGACATGTGGTAGCAATTAGTGATGATCACAGCGTGATGGAAATCTACTGTGTGTAAATCCCAGCAAATCTGGATTCAGAGAGGGCAATTATTCAATCCCTGCAAATTTGGATTCAGACTAAGAGGGTTAGTATATGGAGAAACTGGCAAATATCCCTTGTCGAGTTTGGTCTCTGTTGGAATAGTGTGTTTCTGGATGCAGCTGCTCCACTTCCAGTATGAAAAGCTGCCATCAAATGTTTACCAGACGATGATAGATTTACTTGACAAATACTTGATTCAATCAACATGGCTAAACATGATTTTAAAAAATATCTTAGTACAAAGTGGATTTGACTTTGTGGGAGAGATAGTTATGTTCAAATATTAATTTTCTTCAAGTATTTAAAAATTCACATATCATAGTTAAAATTTCACATATCAAAGCCTTCTTAATAGATAATTTTGTTAATGAATGGAAGTGAGCCATGGGATAATAGAAGACGCCTTTATTATAGAAATTTGAAGATTGATTTTGGTAAGGAAAAATATATAACTTGTCTACCAGATATATATGTTTACGCTTTTATAAAAAAAATATTTGTTGTAGTTGTCACAAGCTCCCAATTAAGGATGGCCATTTCCATAAATTCCACAGGAATCAAGAATGTGTTAAAAATACAATATATCTGTTTTAGGGGATGAATTTTATTTTATGATGGATTGTTCCCACTTTATAAATTTATAACAAGATTTTAATCCTCAGCATTTTCTTCAACCCTTGTCCAGTTATAAATTTTGAAGGCTGATGAAATGTAAATCTCGAAAAGTTTTCCTATCTCTTTATATTCATAAGATGTGCAGGTGTTTCTTGAAAATTCAATTTGTTGTTATTCACATGTGTACATTGTGTCTTTTAAAGAAATTATATAGTTTAAAAAATGCTTTGAGGTTTTAATGCTATTTGTTTGTCATTTTGTGATGAATTCGTTTTGTGGTGGTGCCATTGGAGGAAGCAATTTTGGGGTGGGGGGATGGGGGTGTTTGCCTAGTTGTTATAAACATACACTTTGTTTTGTTTGAAATAAGAGACATATCCCCTGATGCCCCAAAGTTTATCCTGGGTGATTTTAATTGTTGTTCTCTTAGTAAAACATTGAAGAACTATGAACAGTACGTGACCTGCCCCAGGCGCTGTGATAAGATTCTGGATTTGTGCTATGGGACTGTAGCAGGCACATATAAATCATTGCCTTTGCCTCCCCTGGGATCATCCGACCACAACTGCATTTTACTAGCACCCATGTACCAGTCAGTGTTTCAGCGCCTCCAGCCCATAGTCAAGACCACAAAGAAATGGACTGCTGATAGTATAGCTACATTGCAAGGCTGCTTTGACTGCACTGACTGGGATATGTTTTATAACTTGTGTTCTGATCTCAATGAGCTCACTGATGTTGTTTCTAGTTATATTTCATTTTGTGTTAGTTGTGTTATTCCAACAAAGGAGATAACTATTTACCCCAATAACAAGCCTTGGGTTACAAAAGACCTGAAACGGGTATTAAACAAAAAGAAAGTAGTATTTTACACAGGCACGGAAGAACAAAAGAAACAAATAAATAAAGAAGTCAAAGCTGCTGTTTCACAGGCTAGACGGGAGTATAAATGTAAGATAGAAAACAAGTTTGCTGGGAACAATTTTCGGGCTGCATGGCAGGGCATCAAAAATATGTCAGCAGTAAACATGACAGCTGCACCACATAGGTCAAAGATCAGTCTGCAGGGGGTATGTGATAACAACTTACCTGACCATTTAAACACATTTTTCACTCGCTTTGAAAAGCATGATTTTTCAGAGGAAATAAATGGCCTGAAAGAATCTCTGCTTTTGAGAATGGCGTCATTGTTGATGAAGAAGTTATCTGTAAGCACTTCAAGGCAATAAACATTAACAAATCTCCTGGGCCAGATGGTATATGCGGTAGAACCTTAAGTTCTGTGCCCCTGAGCTTGCAAGTGTCTTTCAGCACCTGTTCCAGACCTCGCTGGACACTTGCCAGATACCAGTTATTTGGAAGACTTCCAATGTTATACCTCTTCCAAAGAAACCCAATCCTACTCGGCCTAATGATTTCAGACCTGTAGCTCTCACATCACTGGTGATGAAAACATTAGAAAAGATCATAAAATCTCTCATTCTTTCTGTTACAGAGAAAAACCTTGACCCATTACAATTTGCATACAGATCTAGAAGGGGTGTCGAAGATTCCAAATTATTCATTTTGAACAAGCTGTACAGTCACTTGGAAACGCCTG
>CM060337.1:47066672-47126672 GCA_030674155.1 Stramonita haemastoma
CTTGGATCTTGACTTTTTTTTTTTTTTTGTACTGTGGTTTCTCTTCATTTAACGAGAAAACCTTTCGCCTTGGTTCCTTGACTGAGTTATGTGGGATTTGTGCACTGTGACAAGAACAACGGCACACACACACACACAAACAAAAAAAAAGATTTTTAAAAATAAATTAAAAAATTAAAAAAAGAACAACGCCACACATTATTTATTATTTTTCTGTCTGTGTGTGTGGCAGATCGCCGGGCACGGGTCTGTACGACAACCTGCAGCAGTACAGCATCCCCTACGCGGAAGCCATTTTCGACATCGATTACTTCCACCACAACCCGCGGCCGTTCTTCACGCTGGCCAAGGAGCTGTACCCCTCAGGCAAATACCGCCCCAACTACCTGCACTACTTCGCTGCACTGCTGCACCACAGAGGCCTGCTGCTGCGCCTCTACACACAGAACATCGACGGCCTGGAGAGAAGTGAGTTTTTTTGGGGGGTGGGGGGGGGTGTGTGTGTGGAGGGGAAGGGTTTTGGGGAGGAGGGGGGGGGGGGGGGCGGGGGTTGTTATTTTTATTTTTATTTTTTTGAGAGAAGTGAGTTTGGGGGGGGGGGGTTAGGGTTTTTTGGTGTTTTTGGTGTTTTTGGTGTTGTTGTTTTTTTTTGGAGGGGGGCGGTTTGAGAAGTGAGTTGTCACAGTGAACCCATCCATCCAACATCAGCCATCAGTCAAGAGTGCTAAATTTTCAGAACAGGCACCACCGAACACCACCAAAGTGACCCAGCAGCAGTGCAGGGCCCCCCTCTCTGGCTGGTGGCTACACAGCGACCTAATATCAATATATTAGCTTTAAGAATATGCGTCTCTCCTGAGATGTTTAGTGCACATGATGACCGGTCTTCGATTGTTAGGATAATTTGTCATTCTGTTTCCATATCTGTTAGATGTGATGGTAGGTGAGCGGTGCTTGGTTTTCATGAAGATGGCTTGTTGTGGTTTATGTTATTTCTTGTTGTTGTAGTGATGGTGGTTGTAGTTGTAGTGAATGACGGTGGTGGTTGTTGGTTGTGTGGACAGTTGCGGGGATTCCACCTGACAAGTTGGTGGAGGCTCATGGAACCTTCGCTACTGCCACATGCGTCATGTGCCGCCAGAAGTACGAAGGAGCAGAGATCAAGGTCAGCTCTGTGTGTGTGTGTGTGTGTGTGTGTGTGTGTGTGTGTGTGTGTGTGTGTGTGTGTGTGTGTATGTGTGTGTGTGTGTGTGTGTGTGTGTGTGTGTGTGGATTATTGTCTGAGGGGGCAGATTAGCATAGTGGTTAGAGCATTTGCTTGTGTGGTCAGAGTGTCCTAGGAAGGTGCTGGTTTGAGTCACCTCTGAGGTTTCCATTACAGGACATTGTTACTGCTCAGCACACAAATCCAAAATCACTCAGTCAAGTGTTACATTTAGCACACCCTTCCTTTTGCCTAGTCCAAGTGTGGTCAGTCCTGCTATAATTAGCACCAGATGGCCCAAGCTGGGCTGGATTAGAAGCTGAGAGAAGCTGAAAGTGGGGGAAGCTGACAGCTGTGAGTTTACAAGTTCAGTAACACAATGGAGTTGCAGTCTGTTTGATTTCATATCACAACAAAACTGTGAATCACTATTTTGGCCTTTTTTTTTTTAAACATCATATACCACTCTCATATTGATATAATCAGACACATACCACTGTGAGATTGAAACTGTACTCTGAATGAGAAGTTTGCGTGTATGACTGTTTTCAATACCTCGCCATACAGGCAGCAGCCATACTCCGACTTCAGAGGAGTCCATGTTGAAGAGTATGGTGACATCAGTCGTCTGTAGTAGTAGTAGGCTTCTGTCAGTTGGTGTCAACTATGCAATTCGCGCCAAAAGAAAGGTCATTTGTTCGTAATCTAAAGGTTGCGGGTTCAATCCCAGCTTTCGGCTATGGCGTTGTGCCCTTGGAAAAGGCACTTTACGGCTATTTTCCCACCCCACCCAGGTGTAAAAGGGGTACCAACCTTGTGTTGGGGGTTAAACCTGCGATAGACTGGCGTCCTATCCAGGGGGGAGTCTATGACTCTCAGTCGCTTAACGCCACACAAACCGGGATAAGCACCGGCCTAATGAGCCTTAGGCTCGGGACAGACTTTAACTTTTTTTTTGTTCAGCGACAACGCCGGCTGTCCAAGTCATCTGTACTGCAATAAAAACTAGAATTGATGTGTGTTTCAGGAAAAAATCATGGAGGACAAGTTGCCTCGCTGCAGAAGAGCAACATGCAATGTGAGTGAATCTTAAACATAAAGCAGATAGGGAATGTCTGTAGTAGTGTTGACCATGGTATGTACCTTGTGTTATGTCTGTAATATTGGTGTGTGTCTTGTGTTATAGGAAATGTCTGTAACATTGGTGTGTGTCTTGTGTTATAGGAAATGTCTGTAGTAGTGTTGACCATGGAATGTACCTTGTGTTATGTCTGTAGTGTTGGTGTGTGTACCTTGTGTCAAAGGGAAATGTCGTTAGTGTTGTTATCTTGTGTCAAAGGGAAATGTCGTTAGTGTTGTTATCTTGTGTCAAAGGGAAATGTCGTTAGTGTTGTTATCTTGTGTCAGAGGGAAATGTCGTTAGTGTTGTTATATTGTGTCAAAGGGAAATGTTGTTAGTGTTGTTATCTTGTGTTATAGGGAAATGTCGTTAGTGTTGTTATCTTGTGTTATAGGGAAATGTCGTTAGTGTTGTTGTGTGTATCTTTTGTTAAAGGCTGAAGCCAGCATATCGCTCAGTATGAAATGTGCTCTGTAACAGTCCTCAGACCTTTCTGAATGGCAGAGCCACCTTGAAATCGACAGCAAGAGTGGCATGAGACCAGAAAATGCATGCATAGTCCTTGTCAAGTCAAGTCAAGTCAAGTCAAGTCAGAAACACTTTATCCCATAAAGAGCAAATACAATACCGACAGGCATATTGATACGAATCATAATCTCAAAAGACACAAGATAGCTACATTTCATATTTGTTCAAGGTCCTCAGGGCTGACATCTTGCCAATGAGGTAAAAACTCTGTGGACCCCTGGAGGCCTTCAGCACATAGTGCTCAGCATTTGTCAGGGCCTCAGGAGTGGCTGTCTGAGCGTTTGACCAAGTAGAAGAAGAAATTATATTGTTGAGCTCACTGTGCTCAAACACACACGCACGCACGCACACACACAAAAGCGTGCATGGGTGTGTATATGTATATGTACGCAAGTGAGCATGCATGGGTTTATTTATTTTTATTTATTCTTTTATATCGAAGATACTGGAATAAGCAATCATGCTTTTTTACATCCAGTCCCCTGTGTATTCACTTTTGTCAATTTTGTCATGTTCCCACCGGCACACAATGGCCTACTCTTATGAAAAGCGGAACAGGATTTAACGTGTGTGCAAGATGATCTGCGTGCGTTTGCACAAGGGGCCTCGGTTTATAGTCTCATCTGAAGGACTTTTGGAGAGAGTGGAGTCGGCACTGACGTTATCTTCAGGGGAAAAAATCCTCTCGAACAGGAATTGAACTCGGGTCGTCAAATTGCAGGCGCAATGTTCTGACCACGAGGGCTATCCCGTCCCCTCCGCCCGCCCCCCCCCCCACCCGAGTTGATGTGTGTGTGTGTGTTTATGTCTGTGTTGATGCACATTGACATGGTGTGTGTGTGTGTTCAGGGCATCGTCAAACCGGACATCGTGTTTTTTGGAGAGGAGCTGCCCAAGAGATTCTACTTCTACCTGAAGGACATGCTGCAGGCTGACCTGGTCCTCATCATGGGCACCTCCCTCGAGGTCAGGGCTCCTGGGGGGACAGCCCTTTGGTTCTATTGTGGGGGGGGGGGTACAGCCCTTTGGGGTTTTTTTTGTTGGTTTTTTTTTAAGGGGAGGGGGGGCGATTGGAGGGGAGAGTGAGGAGTTGGAAGAGTTTTTTTGTTTGTTTGTTATTTTTTTTAATTTAATTTTTTTTTTTTAAGTTGGAAGAGTTAGGGAACTTGAGCAACAGTCATCGGGTCAAAATCACACCAAAGACACCTGTGAACATTTATAGGGGATTTACAATATACATTCACATAGCTCATTTTTCACACTACACATTTATATCATGAATTAAAAGATATATCAATTATTAGTATGGGTGTATTCCCTCAAAAAGTTGGAATGTGGCTACCTGTCTGGTGGACAAAGTTGGTCACATATGCAACAGTCACTATTGGTGAACCTTGCAGCTCTAGCTAAGGAACAAAAAAGTGTTTATAACACATACAATGCACGCACATACACACACACATGTAAATATACACACATTTGTGTGCATGCACACTTACACACACACATGCACACTGCACGCATGCGCACGCACACACACACACACACACACACACACACACACACACACACACACACACACACACACACACACACACACACACACACACACACACACACAAAATCAGCAAGCAGAGGATCATAGCTCATAACTAGGTTGCAACTGACTTTTTATTTTTTGGTAAGGAACACATGTTGATAACCCACTGTTGATTTGCTTGTTGTTTGTTTTTGGTTTGTTTGGGGTTTTGAGAGTTAGGGGAGGGGGGATATTGTTGTCGGTGTTTTCATTGGTTTTGTTGTTGTTTTGTGGGGTTTTCTTGGGGGGGGAGGGGGGGGGGGTTCATGTGCACAATAAGGTTACCATTATTTATTGTGATATTTGTAAATATTGAAATAGAAAACAACTTGACAAGAGATGAGGTGACACTTTGTAATCTCAATAACAATAAAAAATAAATGACTGAAATGTTGTTTTTCTCTGTGTGTGTGTGTCAGGTTCAGCCGTTTGCGGGCATCATTGACACAGTGCGGTTCACCATTCCCCGCCTCCTCTTCAACCGTTTGCCTGTCGGCCCCTTCCGCCGCCAGAAACGCCCCAAAGACTTCGTGTCTGCCGGTCAGTGGTGTACATAGAAACAAAACTTTTTTCTCAGTTATGTGTAATGTTTGGTTTCATGGGTATGTAATCTTTCCTCAAAGACTTTGTGTCTGCCTGTCAGTGCCTTACATAGATCCATTGTCACAGAAACAATACTTTTCTGAGTTATGTTTGATGATTTTTGTTTGTTTTTTCCTCAGCTAGAGCTCTGAAGGTCACCAATGGTGAGGTTTATGTGTATGCCATCGTTCCCCAAAGACTTTGTTTCTGCCGGTCAGTGCCTTACACACTTTGTCTCTGCCGGTCAGTGCCTTACACACTTTGTCTCTGCCGGTCAGTGCCTTACACACTTTGTCTCTGCCGGTCAGTGCCTTACACACTTTGTCTCTGCCGGTCAGTGCCTTACACACTTTGTCTCTGCCGGTCAGTGCCTTACACACTTTGTCTCTGCCGGTCAGTGCCTTACACACTTTGTCTCTGCCGGTCAGTGCCTTACACACTTTGTCTCTGCCGGTCAGTGGCTTACAAAGAAACCAAACTTCTTTTTGTCAGTTATGTGTAATGTTTGTTTTTGGTGTGTTTTTCTTCATTCTTCTGCTAGAGCTTTGAGGGTCACCAGTGGTGAGATTTATGCGTATGTAACTGTTCCCCAAAGACTTTGTCTCTGCCAGTCAGTGGCTTACACAGAAACACACCTTTTTCTGAGTTATGTAGGATGATTTTTGTTTTCTTTGGTTCCTCAGCTGGAGCTGTGAGGGTCACTAATGGTGTCTCTCTCAGCATGGAGAGGTGGAGGATAGAGTCATGCAGGTGCTGAATTATTTATTACCAGGTGAAGCGTAGCCCTCACAGTGTGTGACAACCAACAGGATCAGGTGTGTAGACACCGTCCCTGAAGTTGGAATGTGGCTGCCTTAACCATGGGTGAAAACTGTCAATAATACAAAATCTCACCTTTAGTGAACCGTGGAGCTCTGAGTAGCAAAAAGAAAATACCCAAACAATAGCTGCTGTAGCGTTTGACAAAGAAGAAGAAAGATGAATCATGGTAGTCTCTGTGTGTGTGTGTGTGTGTGCCAGGTGACCTGATAGAGCAGGTGCAGCAGTTTGTCACAGAGGTGGGCTGGAGTCAGGACATGGAGGCGCTCATCACTCGCAGGGAGGGGTACTTCCGCACGGTGAGACACACACACAGACGGGAAAAAAAAAAAAATTGAATATATTTTATTTTTTAAAAAGACAGACAAGGAATTTGAAAATAAAATAAAAAATTTTTAAAAGACAGGGGAAATTTTTTTTTATTTTTTAAAAAGACAGACAAGGAAATTTTTTTTTTTTTTTTTTTTTTAAAAGACAGGATTTTTTTTTTTTAATAGACCGACAGGGGAAGTTTAAAATTTTTTTTTTTTTTTTTTAAAGACAGACACCTATGGGACATCCTTATCTTTTACCTTTTACAGTTATTGTCTGTATTATATATATATATAGATATATATATATATAGATATATATATATAGAGAGAGATTTAGATATATATGTGTGTGTGTGTATATATATCTCTATATCTATATATCTATCCCACATTACAAAGCCCCCTTCCCCTGTGCAGGCTTTCCCACCTCCAGTGACTTCATCCAGCAGCACCACCACAACCTCAGCGGGCAAGAAGGGAAGCAACCCGTCAAATCGGACCGCTTGGCCACCATGTGGCGCCAGAACGCCCAGTTCAACCTGTACAGCGACTCAGATTCCTCCGAGACCGATTCCGGGGTCACGCCCTCTGACACCGACACCGACTCTTCCTCCTCCTCCTCCCCGACAACAACATCGGGCGCAAGGGCCGGGGAGGAGGGGTGGGAGGGGGTGTGGGAGGAGGAGGAGGAGGGGGGAAGGGAAGAGGGGTGGTGGGGGGGAAGGTGGCGGGCAAGAGTTCGAGCTGCAGCACCGTCAGCAGCAGCAGCAGCAGCGGCTGTGTCAGCAACGCCAGCAACCGCAGCAGAGACGCCAAGAGCGACCCCTCCCCCTCCCTCTCCCAGAGACGCTTGTTGGTGGTGGTGGTGGTCAGGGAGCTCCCCCTAAGAGGTCGTTCAGTCAGCAGGCTGTGCACACCAGAGACAGAGTCAGCGGTGGTGTCAGTGGTGGAGGCAGCAAACCCTTGCTCACCGCGGCTGGCAGTGACATGCGCAGGATGGCATGGAGCAGCCAGGACGGGCCAAAACAACCCCCGCCTGCAGCCGCGGCCAACCAGAGAAAGCCGCCTCTGGCCAAAGCCAGGGGAGACCAGCCAGCGCGGCCAATGGCCACGGTCCCAGCACCGGGCACCCACGCGGCCAAACCGCGCGCCAACAGCGTGACGAAGGCCGTGGCAGAGAAAGCCCACACCAGGGACTCGGACCGCCTCAAGTCAATGTACCCCCGCGTCAAGTCAGCCCACCCCACCAGGCTGGCCTACCACCACCACCCCAGCCCCACCCCTCCCAGTCGCGCCGCGGCTACGATGCCTCCCCCCACCTCCTGGACCTCAGTGACTCCAGCTCCTCCGATGACGACCAGGGAGTCGATGAGGACAGCGAGGAGTCCAGTGACGATTCCTGATAATAATGAGGAGGAAGAGGAGATGAGGTTTCCTGGTGTTGGTCGTCTGTCTGTGCCTGTGACTGTTGTTCCTGGTGTGTCTCTCTGCTGAGGGGAGAGGGAGGGATCTGTAGAAAGAGAGAGTTGGATCTGTAGAGAGAGATTTGATCTGTAGAGAGAGAGGTTCGATTGTAGAGAGTCGGATTGTAGAGAGAGGTTCGGATCTGTAGAGAGGTTCGATCTGTAGAGAGAGGTTCGGATCTGTAGAGGAGAGAGGTTCAGGATCTGTAGAGAGAGGTTCGGATCTGTAGAGAGAGAAGGTTTGGATCTGTAGAGAGAGAGAGGAGGATTAGAGAGGTTGGATCTGTAGAGAGAGAAGGTTCGGATCTGTAGAGAGAAAAGGTTCAGGATCTGTAGAGAGGATCGAAGAGAGGTTCGGATCTGTAGAGAGAGAAGGTTCAGGATCTGTAGAGAGAGAGAGGTTCTGGATCTGTAGAGAGAGAGGTTCTGGATCTGTAGAAGAGAGAGGTTCAGGATCTGTAGAAGAGAGAGGTTCTGGATCTGTAGAGAGAGGAAGGTTCTGGATCTGTAGAGAGAGGAGAGGTTCTGGATCTGTAGAGAGAGGGAGAGGTTCTGGATCTGTAGAGAGAGAGGTTCAGGATCTGTAGAAGAGAGTCAGGATTCCAAGCGCAGAGTTGCACACCAAAAGCTAGGTTCAGCTTGCAAAACAAAACAAAAACGAAATGTGTGTCTAAAGGCATACCTGTGAATTTATGCACTCAGCATCTGTCACAAGGGAGTGTTTGTGTATGTATGTGCAATGTGTGAGTGTCTGTACATTGTTGTGTGTGTTTTGTGTGCGTGTATGTGTGGTGTTGTGTCTGTCTGTCTATCTATGTGTGTGTGTGTGTGTGTATTCATGTGGTCATACATGTGCAAAAAACCTTTGACGTGGGAGTACAAAAAGTGCCAACCTGAAACAAAACAAAGAGAGAGAGAAAGAAACTGTCACACGATCTCAATGTGTCACGCTGCTGAAGCCACTGGTGTCTGGCTGATCATCAGAGAACAGTGTGGTTTTTTACCTGTCATCAGAGACCACAGGTACCTGGGTGATTGATCAGAAAACAGTGTGTTGTTTAAACCTGTCACCAGAGAGAGACCAGAAAGTTCGCCAGTTCCTTCCCCAGTATTTCTTGCCATGGTCAGGAGACTCAGTCTGCTGCTTTTTTATTTTCACATTGTGGTTTTCATTTTACAGACAGACAGACGGCGAACAGAGTAGAGCGTTGTTCTAACTGCTGGTAGAAGTGGGTCGTGTTGAGTCGTGCATTGTATACATCATCCTAGTCATCGTTCAGCCAAATCATTTGTGATGGCAGAGTTGTGTCATCGCTTGTTTTGAATGCTTATTTTATTTGTATTGCTGTTCATACACTTGTTATATGTATAGCTGTAAACGGATTTGTTTCAAAATGTACTTTTTTTATCTATTTATTTTTTGTTGTTGTTTGAAAATGTACCTGTTTTGCACAGTTTTGTTTAGGCTGGGGTTTTTTTTTTCAGTTTTCTCTTCTCCTTTTTTTCTATAGCATATATTTTTCTTTTTTTTCCTGATACAAATTCCCGTTTTAATAATGATGATACATGGAATTTATATAGCTCTATATTTTGCAAGACCAAATAAAAGCCCTTGCATTCAATCTATTCTTAAACACGCAACCAGTAACAATTAATAGTGTAAACAAATTTGAATGTACACACACATGCACACACACATATAAAAGGTTTTAAACTTTGGGAGGGTGATGGGGATTTCAAATGTTAAAGGCAGGGACAGATAGGAGATGAAAACAGAAGGGAAATCTTAGATTTGAAATAAATGGGTCCCAGCAGAGATTGTTTTCTGTTCTTTCCCATTTTTTTCTGATTTGTATTCCTGCTTTCTGATACATTGAGCGATTTTTTGGTATCCCTTTTGTATACACATATTCCTATTTTTTGTAGTATTTAGCTTTTTGTATAAATAGCCATATATATATATATTTATTATATATAAATTCTGATAGTTTTTCTTTTGGGGGGACACATACATCATCATAGATTTGCCCACACTGTGACTTGTACCTAGGCGTTGCTTGGCATGAAGGCAACAGACAGAGAGTTAGTGTAGAGGCTGTTCTATCTTCAGCAGAAGGGAAGAAAAAGGATGGGACATTTTTTTTTTTTAAGGAAAGGAAAGGATGGGAGAGGCTGTCCAGTCAGACAGGTAAGGATAGAATCGTCAAACATGATCATCAGTGAAATGGAAAGGACAGAGATAGGAAGAGGGAGGTTACAGAAACAACGACACACCAAAGCAGAGGGGGAACAGAAACATTTACGCATGCTATCATCTGCACCAAACGTTCAGACTGCAACTTCTGCACGGCTTCCTCATTCTTTTAGGCAACTAGAAATTATACACACAAAAAACTAGAAATATACAGCTTTCCCACAGTTTTATGCTACTAGAAATTGTCTTGGAAAAAATCCTAGTCCACCCCAATATCATTGTAGGATAATACGGGAAAAAACGCAGTGATGTGGGGTGTTTGTTACATACAGTCAGCCTTCATTTCTGAAGAATCGGTCATTGCTTGATTTTTTATTTCAATATTTTCTGTGCAGTCATACTGATTAGTCAGTACCTGAATCTTTCTGGCAGCAGGAAACTGACTGTTGGGAATGTTGTTTCTCCTGGTACAGATGGCATGGGGTGTCTTTGGTGTATATGCCATGCCAGCCTTGCCACTGGTCTTCAGTGGGAAGAATTTTTGGTAAACAGAGAGTCGTGATTTTCAACCTGTTGTGATTAGAAATCCCTGTCTTCCATTCTGTGTGTGTGTATGTACAGCGTTGAAGACATGATGTAATATCACTTTTACCTTTTTTTTTCTAATCACTTTTACATTTTGATTTGAGCATTTTACATGTTTGGTCTGTAATGTTTTTGTTGAATTTGATTTTTTAACTTTTTGATTTTAGCATCTTAACATGTTTAGTCTGTAAAGTTTTTGTTGAATTTGATTTTTTTTACACTTTGATTTTAGTATCTTAACATGTTTAGTCTGTAAAGTTTTTGTTGAATTTGATTTTTTAAAATTACATTTTGATTTTAGTATCTTGACATGTTCAGTCTGTAAAGTTTTGTTGAATTTTATTTTACTTTTTGATTTCATATTGCACTGCATTTTTCAGTCAGCTATACTTGATTGAATTCGATTTTACGTTTTGTTTTAACATTTTACTACATATTTAGTCTGTCATTTGGCATTGAACATCATTCTACATTTTGATTTGGCACTAGTTTATAGAAGGATTCATTGCGATATAGGGCGAGGAAAGTCTTGTCTTTTGAAAACAAATTTTGTTTTTTGTTTTATTTTATTTTTTGGGAAGAAAGTCGGTCGTTCTCCAGCAATGTGGAATCTCTACTGGAAAAGGTTCCTTCAGCTTTGCTCATCACTGGAACGTCTGCTAGGCCATGTGTGGAGGTTGTAGTGTAGGTAGGTAGGTAGATAGTCATTTTCAGTGTAGATAGATAGTCATTCATTCTCTAGTGCGGTTTACTCAAAATGACAAGCAGCAGCATAGAACCCGGTTTCTTTCAGAGAGTGAAAAAGAAGTCACATCGTGAATCAGCAGTGTGTTGGTGGCAGGATTTGTGTGAAAATATCGTGTCTGTAAATGCAAGCCTGAATTTACTATATCTGGGAAAACCATCATTAAGGATTTGTTTGAAAATATCGCTATTGTAAATGCAAACCTGAATTTACCAGATGTGGGGAAACAATCATGAATGATTCATCACTTTCATGCACTGCTGAGGTCTGTTGATTTTATCATCCAATGTTGCCTACGAAAACGTGCCTGTAACGATGTCATTGCCAATATTTATTCACTGCTAGCTAAGCACTTGTTGATGTCAGAAAGATCGTGTCAGGGTTTGCATCTCCTTTTTTTTTTTTTTTTTTTTTTTTTTAATTGTTGATGAGATGTTTATTCTGGTGAAGGAAAGCTGACTAATTTTTAGTTGTTTTTTTTCAAATATGTTTTTTTTTCGTGTTATGGGTGTGTTTTGATTACTGTTATTGTGATGCATACAACACTGTTCAACAGTATTACAGCAGCATTGTGATCATCATTTTTTAAAATCTGTATACGTCTGTCTGTCCTGTCTGTCTGCCCCTGCATGAGTGATATTCAGTTGAATTGTCGTTCTTGATTTAAAACTGCATCAGGAAATTTTGGAGGAAAGAAAAACCTTTGATTAAAAAGAAAAAAAGGAAATGAAAATTATCTTGATTATGAGCTTGCCAAGATTTTTTTTTAAAAAGAAAGGAAACGAAAAACTTAAACACAAAAAAGCAAAATTAGAGACACACACACACACACACACACACACACACACACACACACACACACACACACACACACACACACACACACACACACACACGAGAAAGACCAGCAGATTGTACCTACCTTTGAGGAAGTGTTAAGTTTTCAGTGTTCAAGGAAGTTGCTGAGATCACAAGGAAAGAGAAGGTTGCAAGATTAGATCTGCATGTACAGACACCCAGCCCTAGGCCACACATCACACCACTAGGAGAGCACACAGGAACTGAGTGCGATTTTTTTCTCATCCTTGTGCTGCTGCTGTTACTGCTGCTGCTGCTGATGTTGCTGTTACTGCTGCTGTTGCTGCTGATGTTGCTGTTACTGCTGATGTTTGCTGCTGCTATTGCTCTGCTGCTGCTGTTATCTGCTGCTGCTGTTACTGCTGCTGCTGATGTTGCTGTTATTGCTGATGATGATGTTGCTGTTGCTGTTGTTGCTGCTAGCAGCCCTCTGATTTGTTTCACAGCCAGGTGATGCTAGCCAGCAGTGCAGTCTGCTGTGGTGATTATTGCACACCTGTGTACCTGTCCCCTGTGCATGTGGTGTTCGCCGATGTTGTTGTTCAGTGATCCATCATTTTTTCACCCCCTGTGTGTGCCAATTGTATTTAGTATTTATCAGTATTAGAGGTGATGTTCTTACCCATGTCTGTGGTGTGATCAAGTCTGATCATGTTGTTTACAGCGTTAACATTGGTCGGGTGTTTTTTTTAATGCATAACTGTTTTGTGAGTTATGTTTGTTGATTTATATGAGTGTTGACAGTGCTCAGTGTCCATATTGGATGTATGCAGTGTCCTTAATGTTTGTTATATAATATAAATTGTCAATAGAAAGTTGTGATGTTTGTCATATATTGTTAAGTTGTGATGTTTGTCATATATTGTTAAAGTTGTGATGTTTGTCATATATTGTCAAAGTTGTGATGTTTTCATTTAATAATTGTGAAAGTTGTGACGTTTGTCATATATTGTCAAAGTTGTGATGCTTGTATCATTTGTGAAAGTTGTGACGTTTGTCATATAAATATTGTCAAAGCGGTAAATACATCGTCTTCAAGCCCATTATTATTCATCTTTCTTTTTTTGTGTGTGTGTGGTCATTATGTTAGTCACATTTTCTGATTTTGTCCCAGCTTACTGTGTGTTATTAGTATTTTGTCCACACAAAATCATATTATATCCAAGCTGCTATGTTGTTTTGCGATGTTTTCGTCAAAGCTTTTAAGACATTCTGCCCAAGTTGTGGTGGCACCATGTCCAAAGTTACTTAGCATTGTGTGATGTTCATTGTCAATTTTTGTCATATACATATTGTCGGTATGGGCCTTGTGCTTTCCATGTCGTCAGATATATCATGCATTTTTAATCATAGAAAACGCTGTGTTCAACTTTAGTGTGTGAAATGAAGACAGTGTTCATCTGTTATTTTTGCTGTGTTAGCTGTTGTACAATGTGCCTATATTGATGTCATGTTGCCAACATTGTTCGTTGTTTAATTTTGCTGTCTTAGCCGTTGTAATGTTGCTAACACTGTTTATTTTTTGTTGTTGTGTTAGCTGTTTGTAAATACTGTTTATTGTTTGTTTTTGCTGTGCTAGCTGTTGTACAGTGTGTGTGTCCACACTGTTGTGATGTTGTCAACACTGTTTATCATTTATTTTTGGTGTATTAGCTGTTGTACATGTTGTCAACCCTGTTTATTGTTTTTGCTGTGTTAACTGTTGTACATGTCGTCCACATTGTTTATTTTTGCTGTGTTATATGTTAGCTGTTGTACATGTTGTCAACACTGTTTATTGTTTATTTTTGCTGTATTAGCCATTGTACATGTTGTCAATACTATTTATTTTTGCTGTGTTATATGTTAGCTGTTGTACATGTTGCCAACAAACATTGTTAATTGTTTATTTTTTGCTGTGTTAGCTGTTGTACATGTTGCCAACACTGTATATGTGATGTTGCCAACATTGGAGTGTGGCCAGCCACCCCTAGAGGTCAGCAGCCCTATTCTTTGCAGCACTGGCGCTGACAGTTTTCAGGTAACAACACCACGGACGCAATTGCCTTACTTTTTTTTTCGTGTAGCTTGATATTTTGTTTTGTTTTTGCTTTTCTTTTTTATTTCAGTAAACATGAATGAAGCATTTTTTTGTTTTGAAGTGTATGTATAATAGTACTGGCCTATGTTCAGGATAAACAAATGTTTATATATATATACATATTATAATTTATATGGAACAGGACAGGATAGCCTAGTGGTCGGAACATTGCGCTCACAATTTGACGTTCCGGGTTCAATTCCCGTTCGAGGGGATTTTTCTCCTGGAGTTAACATCAGTACTGACTCCACTCTCCCCTAAAGTTCTTCGGATGAGACTATACACCGAGGCCCAGTGTGCGAACGCTCGCAGAACATCTTGCGCACATGTTAAACCCTGTTCCGTTTTTCGTAAGAATAGTCCATTGTGTGCCGGTAGGAACAGATGACATTTACAAAACTGCATACACACTAAGACTGAATGTAAAAAAAGCACATAAGTGCTTATTCTATAGTCCTCAATATAAAAGAATAAATAATTGTAAATAAAAAATAAATAAATACTGTTTGTTCAGAACTGACAGACCCTCATACTTATGTCTGTGCAGGTTCAGAAATCACTCAATTCTCAATAATTTATATACCACAGTTCAGGATAAAGTGTACTCACTGATAAAGTAAAAAAAAGAATGATGGGAAAAAAAAGTTTACTGATAGGATTCACAGTAAAATTGGCCCAAGTGCAATGCACAGTTTTGGTCATATCTTAAAATGTCAGCTTTTAAAAAAAATATTATAGAAACATATCATTTTATTGAAGTAGAGAATCAAATATTCAATGACAGAAAGCTTGTTTGGCTACCACACTTTGTACAGTAAAATTGCGTTGTTTTTACAGAAAGAAAGTCCGCTTGTCATGGGATCATAAATTCCCTTTAAATAAACATGAAAATGTGGTATTGTACTTTTTAACATTTGTGTGGTATGGTATATTTGAAAAATATATATTTATGCATGATGTGGTTTAGTACTTGTAATTTGTTGAATATTATCTTGTAGAGATATTATTTATTTATTATATTAGGTCATCAGCCTGTTGTCACCTCCCTCACACACACACACACACACACACACACAACACACACACACACCACCACACCACACACACACACACACAGATACACACACACACACACCACAGATCACACACACACACACACACACACACACACACACACACACACACACACACACACACACACACACACACACCACACACCACAACACACGTCCACACACACACACACACACACACACACACACACACACACACCACACACACATACATAGTCACACACATACTGTCACACACACACACTCTCACACACACACACACACACACACACACACACTTACTCCCCTTTCCCATTTCCACCTGCATAATTATTTTTTTACAGTGTAAATGTTGCTTTGATCTGGTGTTGTGGCATAGTTGTAAAGACTGATGGTTGTGTCTTTTTTTATTTATTAAATTATTTGATTTGTTGATTGCTGACTATTCGCTGTGTTTATTCTGTAGTTACTTTTATCATTTCTGTCGAGGAATGTACGTACATGTATGTGTATTATTTGACACGCATGCAGAGTGCTGTGTCACTGACAGGAATGGTGGTGGGACACAAATACATCTGTCTTCAGTCGGTTCCCATTTCACAGGAAGGTCTGGTTTCAGAAATGGGCCAGCCCCCGAAGTTGAAATGCAGCTACCTTTGATTTAATGGTGGGTGAAAATGCTCACATGTGCAAAGTCTCGCTGTTTGTGAACCTAGCAGCTCTGGCTGAGAACCCCCCCCCCCCCTCCAAAAAAATGAAATAGATAAATGGGCAAATGATGTGATTTTACAAAGGGGTGTGGTTCTAAAAAAAGGTCTGGTTTCACAATTAGGTTCTCCCCTCCCCCCCCCCTTCCAAACAAAAAAAACCCCAAAAAACCACCCCCAAAACTGGGGTGTAATTTTACAAGTCTGATTTTACATTTGGTCCAGTTTCACAAATGGGTTTGCATTAGTTTTATAAGCGAGTCTGGTTTTTAAAAAAACAACAGATCTTGCTTCCCAGTGAGGTCTGGTTTTACGACTTGTTCTGCTTCACTTTTGACACAAGGATGTGGTTTTACACTAGGGTCTGGTTTTACACTAGGGTCTGGTTCTAGGGTCTGGTTTTGCACTAGGGTCTGGTTTTACACTAGGGTCTGGTTTTATACAAGGGTCTGGTTTCATAGAACTCTACAAATGAGTCATCTTATTTTGGGTTGAATTTTGTTTTTGTTCCTCAGCTAGAGCTCTGAGGTTCAGTAGAGGCGAGACATTGCATATGCGTCTGTGTTTACCCACCTGTAAGGTAGCTGCATTCAAACTTCAGGGATGATGTCTAAACACAATACCAGTGTGCACACACACTGCTCACTGTTAGATTGGCCTGTCCAGTCTGTCATGACAATTTTGGCCATAACTGAAAAAAGGCAACATACTTATATGTGTGCATCTGGTTTTTAAAACTTTGTCATCCATTCCTATCAGCATGAAATGGCCTACTCTTCCAAAAGTCAGAACTGGTGCACAAGATGTCCTGTGTGCATTTGCACATCGGGCCTTGGTTTACAGTCTCATCTGAAGGACTTTGACAATCAGTTTGAATTTCTCATCAAACTGGGGATAGAAAGGGCAAGGCTGGGAACTGAACCCAGAACCTCGCAGTTTACATGTTAGGAAGGTGGACATCTTAACCATCCTGCCACCTTCCTTCTGTTTTACAAATTTATGCAAGGATCTTGTTTTGGAACAAAATATCTACAGTACTGGTAACACTGATAATAACCGATACATCTTTACTCCACGCTGACAAAAAATGTACATTGTGTTTATCCGCAATAAGGTATCTTAACTAGTTGTGATTGTGTATTGTACTTATATATACATTTATATATATATTTATATTTATTATTTTGCATGCTTAGGCATTGTAGCCTTTGGTAGTATTTACTGCAGGGTGATAACAAAGAGTGAAGGTGTGTGTGTTACGTGTCTGTTGCCTGTCACAGTAACTGTTGAGAAGAACAGGTCCGTCCTTCTGGTGAGTGGATGTCCATTCACCACAGCAATAAACAAAACATTTGTGATTTTCCCCTTCTGTAGTTGTATGTGTTCTGACCTCCAGGATTGTATGAACTAGGAGCAGGAGAGAAATAAAGAGAGGCAAAGTACGATGATCGCTGGTGTGTTCTTTGGCTGGTGTGTTCTTTGGCTGGTGTGTTCTTTGGCTGG
Source organism: Stramonita haemastoma (assembly GCA_030674155.1). NCBI lineage: Eukaryota > Metazoa > Mollusca > Gastropoda > Neogastropoda > Muricidae > Stramonita > Stramonita haemastoma. Next base: position 47,084,006 of record CM060337.1, read on the forward strand.
TGTGTTCTTTGGCTGCGTGTGTTCTTTGGCTGGTGTGTTCTTTGGCTGGTGTGTTCTTTGGCTGGAGTGTTCTTTGGCTGGTGTGTTCTTTGGCTGGTGTGTTCTTTGGCTGGAGTGTTCTTTGGCTGGAGTGTTCTTTGGCTGGAGTGTTCTTTGGCTGGTGTGTTCTTTGGCTGGTGTGTTCTTTGGCTGGTGTGTTCTTTGGCTGGTGTGTTCTTTGGCTGGAGTGTTCTTTGGCTGAGTGTTGCATCAAGCTGTGTCTTCTACAAGCCAGTGCTGAAGATCATGTAAATTCCCATACAGCAAAACACAGAGTCTGCTGATGACTTTCAATCATCAATAATTGTATTGACAGCACTGTATACACAGTCTCTGATTACATCACATTCATATACACACAGTCTGATTACATCACACATCACAAATACACAGTCTCTGATGACATCACACAACCACACACACACACACTCTGATGACATCACACAACCACACACACAGAGTCTCTGATTACACCACACAACCACACACACAGTCTCTGATTACATCACACAACCACACACACAGTCTCTGATTACATCACACAACCACATACACACAGAGTCTCTGATTACATCACATAACCACACACAGTGTACACTGTCCCTAGTAGTAGTAGGCACTCATCAGTCTCGGAAGACTATGGAGTTGCGCTCTAGTCTTTAGAGCGCAAAGCTGGGCAAGTATGTATGGAGGGCAAGCTGTTACCCATGCAGCAGACCCCCCCTCTCCACGGCACTGGAATGATCCATTGGAAGGGCATTGACCGATACAAATGGTTCCAGTACCGTCGCAGGAGCCACCAGAACGTTGCCATATACCTACAGCCCCGAGCCGCTCTGGGACTCCAACTCCCCGATTTTTCCTCAGGGATGGTGTCTAAACATGACACCTGTGTGCATACTGGTTTGTTATAATTTTGTCATCCGCTCCTACCGACACACGATGGCCTACTCTTCCGAAAGGTGGAACGGGGTTTTAACGTGTGCGCAAGATTTCTGCGTGCATTCGCACACGGGGCCTCGGTTTCGAGTCTCATCCGAATGACTTTGACATTCAGTTCGATTTTTTCGTCAAACTGGGAAGGAAGGGCGAGGCTGGGTACGAACCCAGAAACTCACGATTTACATATTGTCCCTGATGACACAGTTATGATAAAGCATCATCATTGAAATGGTACCTCCATCACACACAGCCACACACAATGTTCACATCATCTTCACTCTCGTTTTATGTGGCACTTTCCTACACTACAGCAAACTCACCCCATAACAGTCATAAAAGCAATACAGTATCACACAACAAAACTCCATCTTCTAGCACAAAACTTCTCACATCAGAAAATCAATCAGTCGTTCACCAGATGTCACTTCATTTTCCTCAAAAACACTTCATACAAAAATGTATGATACACAACACGAATTTGATCGATAACAAAATACCACAAAATTCATCATAGACGTTTTAAATACGATTGTTACCGGTATAATGACTGAAATGCATGATATCATATAGTACAGCAAAACAAAACAAAAACAGCAACAAAATTCACCTTTGGACTGAATCTGATCAAATTGGGAGTACGCACACAAACAATAAAAACAGCAATATCACAATGTTCCTCTTCCTGCTGATGCTATTAGTGTCAGTCAGCAATGTATTCCCTTGTCATGATTATTTTTTATATTTATTTTATACCACTTTATGTCACAGCAGATTTCTCTGCATGAAATTAGGGCTGCTCTCCCTAGGGAAAGTGCTTCGCCACAAGTGCAGCGCCTACCCATTATTTCTTTTTCTTTTTTCTGTCTGCAACTGTATTTGTTTCCCTATCAGAGTGGCTTTTTTCTACAGAATTTTGCCAGGGTCAACCTTCTTGTTGCTGTGGGTTCTTTTACATATGCTAAATAATGATGTGTAACACATGTACCTTGGTTTATCGTCTCATCTGAAAGACTAGCACCTAGACTACCACTCATGGTCCAGTGGGGAAAACTTTCAGGCCCAAACAGGATTCGAACCACCGCACACTTCAACCCGGACTTTTCGCTTTCTAGGCAGGCATGTTACCTCTAGACCACCGATCCACCAGGTTATTGATGTCAGCAATGCTCTTCCTATGTCAGCAATGCTCTTCCTATGTCAGCAATGCTCTTCCTCAGTGCTGATGTCAGCAATGCTCTTCCTATGTCAGCAATGCTCTTCCTCAGTGCTGATGTCACCAATGCTCTTCCTCAGTACTGATGTCAGCAATGCTCTTCCTATGTCAGCAATGCTCTTCCTATGTCAGCAATGCTCTTCCTATGTCAGCAATGCTCTTCCTATGTCAGCAATGCTCTTCCTCAGTGCTGATGTCAGCAATGCTCTTCCTATGTCAGCAATGCTCTTCCTCAGTGCTGATGTCACCAATGCTCTTCCTCAGTACTGATGTCAGCAATGCTCTTCCTATGTCAGCAATGCTCTTCCTATGTCAGCAATGTTCTTACTAGGTCAGCAATGCTCTTCCTAACAGTAACCAAAGTCCTTCCTGATGTGGTGTGGCAGTCACTAAGCCCTCTCTCCACTGATGCTGGTCTTCTTTGTCACAACTTGCTTGCTCTGGGGCTCATTCCTGCAATGAACATTGCTGTATTCAATAAATTATACATCTCTGAAGTCAGAATGCGGCAACCTAAATGGTGGGGGGAAAATAAAATAAAAAACAGTCGTATATGCAAAATCTCACCACTGATGAACAAACTTTTGAGCTCTAGCTGAGAAACAAAAAAAAGCCCCCATAAAATAAAGAAGAAAATATACTTTATGCAACCCCTGTGTGAAAAACTAGTTTGTGGGCAAAAAAAAAAAAACCCACAAAAAAAACCTCTGACTAGTTTGTGTGCTAGTCAACAGTCTGAATGAGAAGATGAATGCTGCTCTAGTTATCATTTTAAAAATCTGCTGCTGTACTGACTTTTTTGGTCAAACCTTGGCTAAACCTCCACAGTGCACCAATGGTGAGATTTTGTGTATGCCTTCATTCCCCCAACATTACTGTAGCTGCATTCAAACCTTGGGGATCATGTGTAAAAACTACTCCTGCCTCTGTTTGCTGTTTCACCCAAAGGACTTTGACATTCAGTTCCATTTTTTCTTGTCAAACTGGGAAGCAAGGACAAGGGTGGAATCAAACCCAGAACCTTACAATTTGCTAGTTAGGCAGGTGAACATCTTATCCATCCTGCCACCTTCCTTCTTACTTTAAAGTGCATATTTTTTTCATTTTCTGCATGTCTACGTGTATAGGAAGGAAATTATGGCACTGACAGGTAAGTCTGAACTTTAAGGTGATCAAGAAAACCATTACCCCAACCCCCTCTTAATTCTCCAAAAACCACAGCCCAGATTTGAACCCAATACTTCATGAACCTGTTGGCTTGAAGTCAAATGGTGTGAACTACTCAGCTATAACATCAATCATACAGACAGACAGACAGACAGACAGACAGACAGACAGACTGCTATAACATCCCTCATACAGACAGACAGACAGACAGACAGACTGCTATAACATCCTTCATACAGACAGACAGACAGACAGACTGCTATAACATCCTTCATACAGACAGACAGACAGACAGACTGCTATAACATCCTTCAGACAGACAGACAGACAGACAGACAGACTGCTATAACATCCTTCAGACAGACAGACAGACAGACAGACAGACAGACAGACTGCTATAACATCCTTCATACAGACAGACAGACAGACAGACTGCTATAACATCCTTCAGACAGACAGACAGACAGACAGACTGCTATAACATCCTTCATACAGACAGACAGACAGACAGACAGACAGACTGCTATAACATCCTTCATACAGACAGACAGACTGCTATAACATCCTTCAGACAGACAGACAGACAGACTGCTATAACATCCTTCATACAGACAGACAGACAGACAGACAGACAGACAGACAGACTGCTATAACATCCTTCATACAGACAGACAGACAGACAGACAGACAGACAGACAGACAGACAGACTGCTATAACATCCTTCATACAGACAGACAGACAGACAGACAGACAGACAGACAGACAGACTGCTATAACATCCTTCATACAGACAGACAGACAGACAGACTGCTATAACATCCTTCATACAGACAGACAGACAGACAGACAGACAGACAGACTGCTATAACATCCTTCATACAGACAGACAGACAGACAGACAGACAGACAGACTGCTATAACATCCTTCATACAGACAGACAGACAGACAGACAGACAGACAGACTGCTATAACATCCTTCATACAGACAGACAGACAGACAGACAGACAGACAGACAGACTGCTATAACATCCTTCATACAGACAGACAGACAGACAGACAGACAGACTGCTATAACATCCTTCATACAGACAGACAGACAGACAGACAGACAGACAGACAGACAGACAACTGCTATAACATCCTTCATACAGACAGACAGACAAGACAGACAGATTGCTATAACATCAATCATACAGACAGACAGATTGCTATAACATCCTTCATACAGACAGACAGACAGACAGACTGCTATAACACATCAATCAACAGACAGACAGACAGACAGACAGACAAGACAGACAGACTGCGTATAATATACAGTCAATCCATACAGACAGACAGACAGACGGCTATAACATCCTTCATACAGACAGACAGACAGACAGACTGCTATAACATCCTTCATACAGACAGACAGACAGACTGCTATAACATCCTTCAGACAGACAGACTAGCCACACCTTTGTTGAACTCTATCATAATCCTACCTGCTGTATCCTGAGAGGAGCCCAAAGCCCAGATGGTGTCCACAGCACTGCTCTTCAAACTGAGGGCCTCCAGGTGACTCGCGTCTGACACAAAGTAACATCAGATAGAAATATATATATTTATTTATATTTGACTTCATAAAAACCCACAGTTCTGCTGGGCACCGCTCCCTCCAAGCACACAGTTGAGGTAAAATAGTAAAATAATGATAAAAACACGACTGTCTTCAGCTTCATCTCTTTATTTTCAGCAAATTTTCACTTCTATCCTGAAGCTTCATCAGGCTGATTGTGATTCAGCATGCCTGATGAAGCTTCAGGATAAAAAGAAAATTTGCTGAAAAGAAAGAGATGAAGCTGAAGACAGTCGTGTTTTTTATCATTATTTTACTATACATATTATATATATATATATATATATATATATATATATATATATATATATATATATATAATATATATATATATATAAAACACAACCACACATCAGTGTATTCATGCTCAGGTAGGCAGGAATACCTATATATATATGAATACACACATACGCATATATTCAAAACATGCACGCAGTGTTGATGCTAAGATTTTCACCAAAAAAAGGTGACCCAAGGGTCCCCTAAAATGACAAAAGGGGCCATTTACCCCCCCCCTCCCCCCCCTGATAGAGAAGAACAGGTAGTGTTTGCTCACAGTGCCCAAAGTACTCTTACCTTCTGCTGTTTTTCAAGGAGAAACAATGCAAACATGCAGGCACACAGGTAGTCATGAATAAAATTACATGAAATAATCCTCAGAAATTAATTCTCTGTTTATTGTTTTTGTCCACATGCTTGAAGGAATGCACACTGGAAAGCTGTGAATGAAATCTCACTTCTTGTGTGTGTGAATGTCATCTTGTGGCTGTGACTCATCATCTCACCTGTAGTGGCTGTGACTCATCATATCACTCACCTGTAGTGGCTGTGACTCATCATCTCACCTGTAGTGGCTGTGACTCATCATATCACTCACCTGTAGTGGCTGTGACTCATCATCTCACCTGCAGTGGCTGTGACTCATCATCTCACCTGTAGTGGCTGTGACTCATCATCTCACCTCTAGTGGCTGTGACTCATCATCATCTCACCTGTAGTGGCTGTGACTCATCATCATTTCACCTGTAGTGGCTGTGACTCATCATCATCTCACCTGTAGTGGCTGTGACTCATCATATCACTCACCTGTAGTGGCTGTGACTCATCATCTCACCTGTAGTGGCTGCGAATCATCATCTCACCTGTAGTGGCTGTGACTCATCATCTCACCTGTAGTGGCTGTGACTCATCGTCATCTCACCTGTAGTGGCTGTGACTCATCATCATCTCACCTGTAGTGGCTGTGACTCATCATCTCACCTGTAGTGGCTGTGACTCATCATCATCTCACCTGTAGTGGCTGTGACTCATCGTCATCTCACCTGTAGTGGCTGTGACTCATCATCATCTCACCTGTAGTGGCTGTGACTCATCATCATCTCCACCTGTAGTGGCTGTGAATCAATGTTATCATCATCTCACCTGTGGTGTGCAGGTAGCGAGTGATGACAGGCCAGACACTGCACAGTGGGATGCTCATGTTGATGTGAGGGAAGCTGGCCCCTGAACTGTTGTCCCTGTGGAACATTGTTATACATAATTATACACACTTGTGATACCTTTAGGTTGATATTATTATATACACACACCTTTGATACCTTTAGGTTGAGATTATTATACATACATCACTGATACCTTTAGGTTGATATTATTATACACACACCTATGATACCTTTAGGTTGCCATGGTCATGTACAACATGTATGTTGCACATTTTTAAACATCTACAACATACATGTTGCACATTTTTTAACATCTACAACATAAAAATTGCACGCTCTTTAACATCTGTATATCACCTGACCCACCACTAATATGTTCACTCTACATTTATCATCCAGACATACCTCACCCTGTTTGTTACAGTTAAAGCAATTTACACCATCTGTTAAATGTTTGTCTGTGCTGAATACACTCTGTCCTGTACTGTCTACTGAGAAATAGAAAAACCCTAACAGCCTACAGAGAAGACTTAACAAAGGTAATCAGGGTATCTTAGCACCATAAGAAAGAAAAACCCTAACAGCCTACAGAGAAGACTTAACAAAGGTAATCAGGGTATCTTAGCACCATAAGAAAGAAAAACCCTAACAGCCTACAGAGAAGACTTAACAAAGGTAATCAGGGTATCTTAGCACCATAAGAAAGAAAAACCCTAACAGCCTACAGAGAAGACTTAACAAAGGTAATCAGGGTATCTTAGCACCCTGCCAAGCTTGTCAGTGAGAAATATGTGCACAGCAAAATACTACCAGCCAACATGGTAAGTCTGAAGAATGAATGCAGGTAGCTAGAGCAGACTGTGATTTCCACACAGCAGGCAGACATAAAGACCCAGTGTATTCCTCTCTTCTACTCTGCATTCCCTGATCAGGTGGGGTGTGTAGTGCCTGGTCTTCACCTGTGCTTGTTGCTCTGTAATCGATGTTGACCAGGGAGATTGTACAATGCCCACCCTTAATTCACCAGATGCCACAACTGAGATTCAAACCTACAACTTCATAAATCCTAGGGACTAAAGTCATAAGGTCTGAACCACTCGGCTGTAGCATCTATACAGTGTATCCCAACTCCCACAGGAATTCTTTACCCTGCCTGCTGTCTGTGGGACTTGTCACACCTGAGCTTCCCATTTTTGTTTGAAGCTTCTCACCTGTCTTCACTTTTTTTAAAACATTGTAAGCACAAAAGAGACGTACAGCATAACAATGTGCACAGCATACACCATACTGCCTGCTTTCTTTAAACATTTGCTTTGAAAAAAAAAAAAGGGACGATTTCGCAGATTCTGCTAATGTAAAAACTTTGTGCCCCCCCCCCCCCCCCCAATCCTGAATTTTGTTGTTGTTGATGATGAAAATGATCTCAAGATTGATGGACACAGCTTTTACCCCCTCCCTCCCCTCCCCGCCAAAAAAATCCCTGATCTGTTATTTGCTGATCTGTTATTTGCTGATCTGTTATTTGCTGATCTGTTATTTGCTGATCTGTTATTTGCTGATCTGTTATTTGCTGATCTGTAACTGGTACCTGGTGTTGCAGACGACCACAGCTAAGAGGCGCCCCCTGGTGTCCACCAAAGCCCCGCCACTGGCTCCTGGGTGAACAGCACAGGTCGTCTGTAACACAGTATTATAAAAACATGACATCATATGAATTACTGTAACACAGTATTATGAAAACATAACATCATATGAATTACTGTAACAGAGTATTAAAACAAAACAAAAAAAAACCCATCAGAAATATTATAACAGAGTATTAAAAAAAAAATCATCATCATCAGAAATACTGTAACAGAGTATTAAAAAACATAACATCAACATCAGAAATACTGTTACAGAGTATAAAAAAAACATAATATCATCATTGAAATAATGTAACAGTAACAGAGTATTTAAGGTGAACAGCACAGGGCGTCTGTAACAGAATATAAAAAACATACCTTCTGAAATATTGTAACAGAATATTAAAAAATAACATTAAAAAATAACATCTGAAATAGTGTCACAGGGTATAAGAAACATCATAGAAATACTGTAACAGAGAATTAATGGTGGGAAGAAAAAAATGGTCACAAAATATTATATTGGCGAACCTCAAAGTTCTAACTGAAGAACAAAAATTTTAAACTTGGTAAACAAAACAAACCAAATATTTTAAAAAACAAACACATATAAACAAACAAATATTTTATAAAAAATAGTAGGATAAAAAAATAATGACGGATTCAAAAGTATACCTGTATCATGACAGGAGCCTTGTTGACCCTGATGACCTTGGAGATGACCCCTGAGGTGACCGAGGGTGGCAGTTGATGTTCAGCGCCAAACAAAGCATGGCCCACCACAAACACCTCCATACCTGAAAACAAAAACACTTCCATACCTGTAACATCACTGGTACATCACAGGTACATCAACAAACATAGCATGCCCCACCACAGACACTTCCATACCTGAAAAAAATAACACTTCCACACCTGTAAAAAAACAAACACTTCCATACCTGTAACATCACAGGTACATCAACAAACAAACCTTGCTTCACCTCAAACACTTCCATTCCTAAATAACCCCCCCCCCCCCCCCCCAAAAAAAAAAAAAAAAAACCCACATCCATACCTCACAATTTCTCAGGCAATTTAAAAAATACAGCTTCCTTCAATATATTGCCGTGACTTTAAGAATAAAATAGATTTTTTTTTAAAATGTAATTATACTACACGTAAAGTATTATTTTGATAACATACATCTTAATAACGGTTGACAAAGTTTTAAAAAAAACTGCATACACAAGAGGACTGAATGTAAAAAAGTACACGAGCGCTTATTCTATTATCCTCAAAAAATTTTTACCAAAAAAAAAAGTTTACATTCAGCAACTGTAGTTTTAAACAACACTCTGAATCTAATGGTCATATGTTTGTGCACAATACCATGCAAGCATGATCCCTCCCTGTGTCTCTGTCACTTCACACACACACACACCACACACACACACACACACACACACACACACACACACACACACACACACACCCACACACAACACACACACACACACACACACACACACACACACACACACACACACACACCACACACAACACCCACCCCCACGACACACACACACACACACACACACACACACACACACACACACACACACACACACACAACACCACAAACAACCCCCCCCCCCACCACACACACACACACCACAACCACAAACACCCCACCTACCACATCCCCACCCCCACCCCCACAACCCACCCCCACACACCCACACTAACACACACACAAAAACCCCAATCCACAGAAATATCCTCACCTACTGCAGGCACAGCTACAGTGAGGGGCCTGCAGGAGGCAGGGGCAGCAATGGCACTATCACTATCACTGGCAGTGGCAGTGACAGTGGCAGTGGCAGTGACATTGGCAGTGGCAGTGGGTGTGGCAGTGGGTGTGGCAGTGGCAGTGGATGTGGCAGTGACATTGGTAGTGGCAGTGGCAGTGGGTGTGGCAGTGGCAGTGGCAGTGGCAGTGGATGACACCTGCAGCACAGCCAGATCAAACTGGTGCTGCAGAGGTTGCTGCTGGTACAGCACCCTCCCCCTCTCCTTCTGCCCCCCCTTTCCCCCCTGTCTCTGCACCTCCACTGAAAAACAACAAAAACACTGACTCACTCACTGGGCTGGCTAGGGAGGTTGGGGGTGGGTAGTGTTGGGGTGGGTTGAGTTGGGTAGGGTGGTCTGGGCTGGGTGGGTTGGATAGGGTTGGGGTGGGGTAGGGTAGGGTTGGGGTTGGAGTGGGTGGGGTGGGTTTGGGGTGGGGTGGGGTAGGGTTGGGGTTGGAGTGGGGTGGGTTGGGTTGGGTTGGTGGGTGGGTAGGGGTGGGGTGGGTAGTGTTGGGATGGGGTGGGTAGGGTTGGGGTGGTGGGGGTAGGGTTGGGGTGGGGGGGTAGGGTTTGGTAGGGTTGGGGTGTTGGGATGGGGTGGGTAGGGTTGGTGGTGGGGTGGGGTAGCGGTGGGTCGAGTTGTGTTGAATTGTGCTATACTGCACTGTATAGCAGAGAATTGTATCACACTGCTTTTATTTTGGGTTATTTTTAGTAGTTTTTTTGTTTTCTTGTGTTCCTCTGCTAGAGCTCTCTGAGGTTCACCGATGGTAAGATTTTTGCCCATGCACCAGTTTCCCCTCCCACCTTTAGGCAGCCACATTGCAACTTCTGGGATGTTATCTAAACACAACACCTGTGTGCATGCAGTTTTTGAGGGAAAAAAAATTGTCATCTGTTTCTACCGGCACAAAATGACAGGAACAAAGATAGTGATAGAAAAGAGGAAATTTCTTGCACAGAATTCCCAGACTGTGGGGATGCTATTTACACTGACAGGCCTGGGAACCAATGACATGTAAGATATTTAAGTACACCCTGGATGATAAGTTTGCATGCATGACTGACAGTTTTCAAGAATTTCACCATACAGGCAACCACACTCTAACTTCAGAGGATTTTTTTTTCTCTTTTAACCCTCTTAGGATTTGCCGGGATTGAATAATTGCCCCCCTTAAATCCTGAACTGCAATTTGCCAGGGTTTACACACAGTAGATTTCCATCACACTGTAACCATCACTAATTGCTACCACATGCCAAAACTCTTTCAGTCTAGAGGCACAAATCCTGCTGAGAGTCTGGAAGTAATTATAGCTGCTGGTATGTACTTAGAAGGAGGAAAAGGCGAGCAAGCATGTGTGTCTGACCTGATTTTGTGATGGAATGCGAAATCTAGGGGCAGTTTGTGTTCAGAGAGTCTGAATGCAAGAGGGTTAAAGAAGAGTGCATGCTGATCCCCTGTGAGACTCTTTTCATCAGCTGAGGAAACACAAAGGAAAATGAGAACAAAAAAAAAAGGCAAAAAAAGATTTTAAAAAAGACAGGTGGTTACCTGGATACAGGTGGGCCTCCTTGACCACGTGGCTGCAGGTGAGAATGGTGCCCCTGCTCCTGTCCACCACCACCCCTGACCCCCACGTCGACCCCACCTTCACCATCACCACTTCGGGACAGCTCACACCTGAAAGTTCATAACACCAGACATCACATCTCTCTCTCTCTCTGTCTCTGTCTGTGTGTGTGTGTGTGTCTCTCTGTCTCTGTGTGTCTCTCTGTCTGTCTCTGTCTCTCTCTCTCTGTCCCCTTGTGAATGGGCTGAAAAGCTTAAATCACAATAAACTATTGTCATTGTCATTCTCTCTCTCTGGGAACAGATGACAATATTTACACAACTGCATACACACAGGGACTGGATGAAAAAAAGCACACGAGTGCTGATCCCATTATCCTCGATATAAAAGAATAAAATGAAATAAAATCTCTCTCTCTCTCTCTCTCTCTCTCTCTCTCTCTCTCTCCTCAAATGTCGAGCTAGGAATTTCCTCTTTTCTATCCTTCTCTTTGTTTCTGCCTTTTTCCTTTTTCTTCCTGTCACCTCCTTCTTGTCTATTTACTACCTTCTTGGTCCATTCTCCTTCCCCTCTTTTTTCAGAAAGACTTGAAAGATAACAACTCTCTCCCTATAGATAAAAAAAACCATTAAAAAATTTTTTTACAGTAAAAAACCCCCAATTCTCTCCTAACACCAAAGTCAGATGCGCTGGGCCTGAATTGTCAGGCACTTAAGCAAAGGCAGCACAACGAAATTTTCGCTCATATGACAGACAACAATAGTTGCTGTCTGAACGTTCGACAAAGAAGGACAAGAAATTTACATTGGACAGACTTGTGCACTGTCAGTGCATTCTCTTTCTAACTGACCTTTCAGATGTGACGACCCTTTCACAGCATCTGGTAAGGGCGGGGGGGTGTGAGGATGGTGGAGGGGGTGGGGGAGGAGGGGGGCAGCGCTGTCCATCACGGCCCCGATGTCGGCGGCCACACAGAACCCCACCCACTCCTCGTTCTTCCAGCACAGGCTGGCGATCACCACACCTGTCACACACCTGGCCCCACGAAAAGGTAGGATTAGAAACACCTGCGCTAGATGTCTGTTGTCTGTCTTTCCCTACCAATCACCACACCTGTCACACCTGGCCCATAGAAAAGGTAGGATTAGAAACACCTGTGCTAGATGTCTGTTGTCTGTCTTTCCCTACCAATCACCACCTGTCACACACCTGGCCCATAGAAAAGGTAGGATTAGAAACACCTGTGCTAGATGTCTGTTGTCTGTCTTTCCCTACCAATCACCACACCTGTCACACACCTGTCCCAAGCAACATTTTTAATCTGAAATACCTGTGCTAGATAATGTCTGTCTTCTTGATATTTTATATTTGTCCATTTTCTCTATCATTTACCTATATCAACTATGAAAAAGTGTGTGGTATGGGTGGTATGTAAGTGCTTTGATTTGTTTTTGCAAGATATAGCACCATATAAATTCCACGTATTATTATTATTATTAAAACTAATAAAAGGATGCAGTTTCAACATTCACCAGAATAACACAAGTTCACTTTCTAACAGAATACAACTACTACTGGTTCATGTACTATGGCCCATAAGAGCAAATACACTGAAATAGTTTTTCTTACACACATGAATGTAGTGTACACAAACACACACACACACGCACACACTCTACAAACACACACACACACACACACACACACACACACACACACACACACATATGCACACGCACACGCACACGCACACACACACACACACACAATATGCAATCAATGCAGCCAGACATTTTAGATGAACAAATAAAGCAAGTACATGCTGACGATATCATTATTAGTCTTTCATTCATCATGCTCATTGCTTTAAAAATGAGACCCTAATACAAAAACAAGCAAGATTTAATTTCTACCACAAACAACAGGGGACAGCAGAGGACAGGATAGCTCAGTGGTCAGAGCACTCTCTTTCCCCCAGCCAATGTTAAGCAGCATCAAGCACGTTTACCAGTTGAAATGGGTGACCATTTGCACACCTTGGCTTCACCACACTTCACCCAGCTGTAAATGGGTACCTGCCCTCTTTAGGGTCAGGGAAGGTAAAGCAGCAAGGGAAAGGAGATGGGCGCCGCCCTCAATATGCTGGCCCCTAGAGAAGCTGAGGTCTCTGACACCTTGCTCCCCTACGACCACATAGGTTATGGGACACCTTTACCTTTGCCACAAACAACAAACAAATGCCTATGACAGAACTGACAAAAACTTTCTTTTTTTAATTCCCTGAAGTCAGTATGCAGCAGCCTTGTTGGTGAGCAAAAATAATCACACACACAATACCTCACCATGGATAAACCTCGGAGCTCTATCCAAGGAACAACCAAAAAAAAATGTTGAAGAGAACTTGAACACCAAGATACTGATTTACAACAGAGAAGAAAACAGAATACTGCAGGAAGAGGGAAGGCAGGCAAAAGTTACCTGGCTGTAGCAGGGCTGCACTCAAAAGACACTGTGTCATAACAGAGAAGAAAACAGAATACTGCAGGAAGAGGGAAGGCAGGCAAAAGTTACCTGGCTGTAGCAGGGCTGCACTCAAAAGACACTGTGTCATAACAGAGAAGAAAACAGAATACTGCAGGAAGAGGGAAGGCAGGCAAAAGTTACCTGGTTGTAGCAGGGCTGCACTCAAAAGACACTGTGTCATAACAGAGAAGAAAACAGTGTACTGCAGGAAGAGGGAAGGCAGGCAAAAGTTACCTGGCTGTAGCAGGGCTGCACTCAAAAGACACTGTGTCATAACAGAGAAGAAAACAGAATACTGCGGGAAGAGGGAAGGCAGGCAAAAGTTACCTGGCTGTAGCAGGGCTGCGTTCAAAGGTGTAGAGTGGTGCCCCCTCTCCTCCAAAGACACACCTGGCGTCAGACAGAAGCAGACACCTGTCTTTCCCTGCCAGGTTGCTGATGATGCCGCGACTGTGGGAGTTGAGGAAAGCCTCCGGCTTCAGACCTCCGAAGGGCGTGGAGCAGATCTCCACCCTCTCCCCCACACTGCAATCCCGCGTGGAGCGGAGCTGAATCACTGACCTGTGTGGCCGCCAGTTCTGCAGCTTGATGAGGACAAAACTGCTCAGTAGTGTGTGTATGTCTGCCTCCGTGTAGCTCTTCTTGCTGCTTTTGTTGTTGTTGTTGGTCTTGTTGCCTTTGTTGCTGCTTTTGTTATTGTTGTTGTTGTCGGTTTGGGCGTCTTTCCTGTCCAGGAGCTCCCAGGTAGGAGAAGGCATCAACGTCTGTAGCGACTCCTTGACCACCGGGCAGTGAAACAAACTCAGCATTCGACCAGCAAACCTCTCAAAAGACTCAACACTCTTCTTGGATCGCTGACACCGTTTTCCTCGACACCGAACCTCCCCCCCTGGGCAGGAGGACTGGAGGCTGGAGAACTTTGCCAGCACTCACCGTGCTCACTGGGACCCCAACACCCTCCCCCCACACCTCTCTGCACTCTCCTCCCCCTCCTCAACCTGCAGCAGAACCTCACAGGTCACACGAGGGTCATCGGCCAGGGTTAAGGGCAGGGTAGTCAGGTCAAGGTCACCTTTCTCCAGCAAGAGGCTGAGGCAGGAGGCGTGTGCCAGAACCAGACCGTTCTCTGTGTCCAGGAGAATCCCGCAACACGTGCCTGCAGGGGACTGGGTGGCCTGGGTTCTTGTATTTCGGGGGCATTTTGGAGTAGTGGTGGAAAAGTGAAGGTTGACTACACAGGCTGTGCTGTACATCGTGATTCCTTCTGGACTTTTCCTGAAAACAAACACATACACAATGATACACAGTGATACACACACATACAGTCACACATACATAGTCACACACACATATAATAATACACACACATACATAGTCCCACACACATACATACAGTCCCACACACATACATAGTCACACACATGCATACATAGTCACACTCACACATATGTAGTCACACACACATACAGTCACACACACACAATGATATACATACTAACATAGTCATACACACATACATAGTCACACACACACTGTATACATAGTCACACACATACACTGATACAGTCACACATACATACAGTCACACACACATCCATCATACAGTCACACACACATACATAGTCACACACATACAGTCACACACACAATGCACATACATACAGTCATATACACATACATAGTCACACACACATACATAGTCAAATAGTGTACACACACACACACACACACACACACACACACACACACACACACACACACACACACACACACACACACACACAAAACTATAAAATGAAGTCTCTTCACTGTACTATAGTTTTCCATTTCCTTTCTGCAACCCACAATAATTAAAACTAAAAGCAGGGCTTGTCACAAGCCCCCCCCCCCCCCCCCCCCCTTTTTTTTTGGGGGGGTGGGGGGTGGGGGGTTGATGGGATTTTGTTGGTGGTGGTTGGGATTTTTTTTTAAAAGCAATATGGAAATCATTTGTGTTCCCTGGCTTCATAGCTTTGTGTGCCCTTTGACTTAAAAACACTGACCACACTGTTATATAAAAAATCAGCAGATAATTAAAATTGTGAACTTATCCCTGTGCTTATATGAAACAGACTGAGAGAGAGAGAGAGAGAGAGAGAGAGAGAGAGAGAGAGAGAGAGAGAGACGCTTTTAACGCTTTTAACGCTTTTACAATTTATTGTCATTGCTCATCTTGGCCTTTTGACAAGGGAGGTAACACAACTATCCGTTTTGGAAGTTTTACATAAAAAGTGACATACGTGAACAATAACAACTAAGTTTAGAGAAAAAAAGGATAATCACATTACTAACACATTAATCATGATATTGGCGTTAATCCTTTTGCAAATCAAATACAAAGAAAAAAAACAACAATAACAGCAACAACAAACAACAAAAATACACACTGGTTCAGAATCGACCATCCTTTTAAATTTCATGCTACAAAGTATATCAACGACCAAAAACATCTATCTCGAAACATACATTGTTCTTGATATTGATTAATTCTGTCCTGATATATTAATGCCATTGGGACTGACTTGTCTTCGTCTTATTTTCTGTGCTTCTGCAATATACTTTGCTAGAGATTTAACACGATGTTCGTTATCAGACGACAGGATAGAGACTATATCTAGACTCACTGCTGGCTGTACCGTTAAGAAATCAAGCTTGTTACGTAGTGTTTCGTATGCTTTACATTGAAACAAAAAGTGGATTTCATCGTCAACACCGTGACCACATAGTGGACACGGTAATTGTGTGGATGTCTCAGGCTGGAACCATCTTTTATTTGCATTAAACCCGAGTGTTCTTAGTCTAAATCTAGCATAATTAAGTCTGTGCCATTTATCTGTAATTATGTTTAGATATTTTTCTGTCTGGAAGACACATTTAAACGAAAAGAACCAGCTATATTTACTTTTATTCTCCATGTCCGAGTGCCAGTTTTGTTTAAAAGAACAAATGAGCCTGTCTTTGAATTCAGAAAGAAACTGGCATTCATTACCTACTTCTTGAGACAGCCACACAATCCCAAAACCATGTTCTGACAAAACTTTTTTAATTTGATATACCCAGTTGTCTTTGCCTAAATCCATCTGTATAATCATCATATCATAAGCCTGTCTACATAAACGTGTCTGAGGAAGTTTCAACAACTTTAGCCAATATTTAATACACTTTACATAAGTTCTTATATAGAGAGGATATCTTCCAGTTTCTCCATAAAGTACAGTATTGGAAGAGTGAATTGGCACATTCAAAAAACGTTTTATAGCAAATGTATGGACTTTTTCCATTTGTGTATTTACATATAATCCCCATATTTCTGAGGCGTAAGTTAACAAAGGTTCTATTTGAGTGTCAAATAACTTCCAAAATAAAGAACAGTCTATCGAGTTAAGCTTTCGTAGTGTTTTAAGTATTTCTATCACACCTTTTTTCCCCTTCCTACAAGATTCCTGCCATGCAAAATTGAGACTAAGCCTTGTTGAAAATATCATGCCTAAATATTTATATGTATTAACTATTTTGACTTCATCTTTTCCATAGAACCATTTTTCATATACTGATAAATGCCCACCCATCCTAAAGACGATAATGTTCGTTTTATCCATATTTACAGTTAGATCAAACCGATCTGCTTCCTCCTTTAAGACATTTAACTGATTTTGTAAACCTATAACCGTTTCAGACAAAAGAATGATATCATCAGCAAAAAGTAACAAAAATACCTCTATTGCTCCAGATATAAACTGAATACCGTGTTTGCCTTTCCTTGACAGTTCGACAGCCAGTTCGTTTATAAAAAATGAGAACATTAACGGGCTTAAAATACACCCCTGCTTCACTCCCTTGGGGCATTCAAAGAAATCAGAATATTCATTTCCAGCCCGCACACACGCTAATACCGAATTATAGACAGCTCTAAGTGCCATATATAATTTACCATTTACTCCATTTTTACGTAAAATATTCCAAAGTATATTTCGATTTACAGAATCAAAGGCCTTTCTAAAGTCGACAAAGGCAACAAAAAGTTTTTTATTGGAAAGCAAATGCTTTTGCACTAGAGAATAAAGAGTAAAAATATGATCAACAGTGCTGTACCTTGCTCTAAAACCTGCTTGTTCTTCAATTAATTTTTCTTCATCATCTGCCCATTTAGTTAGTCTTTTATTCAAAATGTAAGTATAGAGTTTGCTTAAAACACTGGTAAGAGCTACTCCGCGATAATTATCAGCATTATTGATATTTCCTTTTTTATGAATTGGTATTATTATAGATTTTGCCCACTCTAAAGGGAAAGCACCCCTTTCAAACAGATGATTAAACAACTGCACAAGGAAAGTAATTACAGTTCTGTTTGCATGTTTAAGCATTTCTCCAATTATTTTATCAGGGCCAGCGCTTTTTCCCGTTTTTAAATGTCTTATGCTATTAATGATTTCACTCTCCAATATAGGATTATTGAATAAAGGTTCAAACTCCTCTTCATCTTCTTGCATCGTATCAACATGCTCTTGTGCTTCTGCACTACCAAAGTCGTTAAAAACCTTTAAAAAATGGTCATGCCATTGTTCAATAGTTATTTCATTATGTACCATAGACTTACGATTAACTGATCTTACAATAGACCAGAAAGTTTTTGAGTCATTAAAAGAATCTCTAAGTTTTTTTAGTCTCTTTTCTTCAAACTCTCTTTCTTTTGCTTTCCTTAAAATGATGTACTCTTTTCTTGCAGTAGTATACATTTTTCTTTTTTCTGTCTTATCCTCAATTGTTTTACAGCGTTGAAATCGTTTTAATAATCTTTTAACTTCTTTCTTTTTCTTTTCACATTCAGCATCAAACCAATCATTACTTGTTTTTCTCCTATGACTAACTGTCCTAACCATGCATGCAGCAGCTCCACATAACGCTTTAACAAAATGATCTAAACTGTCATTTATATCAGTGTTCAATAGTTGGGAAGCTGTCTGTATAGTTTCTTGAAATTCAACACTATTAAGTTCTTGTTTATATAATTCAGCAAAATCTTCCGACCATATAATTTTGTCTTCATTCTTATGTTCTTTAATTTCAGCTCTAGTACACTCACTATTTCCTATCCACATTGTTTCAACTGGGAGGTGCCATGAATCAATGCAATCTCCAATACACAAATCAAAACTTGATAATAAATGACTAGGTACAAGAGCATAATCAATAACACTGCAACCATTGGGAGATACAAATGTATAATCTCCTTGATTATCTCCCTTACAACAACCATTCAAAATAATCATATCAAACAAAAAGCATAAATCTAGCAAGGACCTGCCAAAATTATTTATCGTATCATCCTTGGAAGAACGCACACGAAGATCATCATCCATACTATCATACTCAACATCATCAAAATAATTAGACATAACTTCAAGATCGGCTTGTTCATGACCTGTTCTGGCATTTAAATCTCCTATAATCATAAAATGAAAATCATCTTTTTGAAAATATTGTGATAATGCTTCCTCTAGTAATATAACACCATCCTTGATTATTTGTTCATCGTAGATAGGACCACCTTCTGGTACAATATAACAAGCTATCAGAATAACATCTTTATCTAGACTGAAAATACATTTATTTATTCTTATGGCAATAGTGTTGTCACACTCTATTTTAATTTCCTCTACATAATTTTCTAAAAATTTTCTTACTAACAAAACCACTCCTCCAGAATTCCTTCCATGATGGGAAAGTTTTTTAGCAGGAACATGAAACTTTAGAAACTCAGGAAAAATACCACTGTAATCAAAAGTATGGTCAAGGAACGTCTCTGTGAGGCAAACAAAATCAAAATTATTTACATAGTTCATAAATGAAACATCCTTTAGTTTATTATACAAGTTTTCAACATTATAATTCAAAAATGATAATCGACTTGGATGGCCGGGCCTGTCCTAGCTCTTCCTTATGCTGCTAGGGCGCTGGCTCCTGCGTGTGTTGTTGCCACCGGCGGCTTTGCCACGAGCAGACGACTTGCGCGGCGGGTTACGCAGGAAAGCCCGCATACCCGTCTGCTGGTAGGACAGCGGCCCCTCACGTGCAGCACGCTGGTCACTGCCGGAAGACCCCGCCACGTCATAGCGAGGGGAATCCCCGCCAACTGCTGAGCCGTGACGTTCATCACGTGGAGCGGCCCCGTGGCTGCTACGGTAGCGTCTTCCCGTACTGCCTCCGGTGACGTCACCCCCGCGCTGGTCCCGTGCTGCACGTGCCACAGAGGGAGAGGAGGGAGGAGAAGGGGGCCTGCCGCACGTGGTGGTCTGTCGGCTGCCAGGCGTGGTGCGTCCCTCTGACGTCACACCCCCTCTGCCAGTGAGGAAAGGGGAATCCCCATGTTGACTGGGTTGTGAGGAGGGGACAGGGATGGAGGACTGTTGTGCATCCCCACTCTCCACCACCTCTGCGTAGGATCGGGGGTCTGGAAGGCTGGGCCCGATCACCATCTTCCCCCTGTGGAAGTACGCCCTCTTCCCTTCCCTGCGTGCTGCAGCCACCATCTGCGCCTGTGCCCTGGTCAGATCGTTTGCCACCCTGACACCTCTGTCGTATAGGTTTTGCCTGAGATCTTTGTTTGTCAGAATGGACATTTTATCTTTCCACCGACTAAACTTTGCAATCATAGGCCTGGGCTGCCCATCTCGAGCCTGACCTGTGCGATGTGCCCGAGCAATGTCATCCACAGCCCAGGACCTCTGGTCATCCACACTGTTGAGCATGTCGATGACTGACTTTGCACATGAATCATGGGATTCGGCTGCAGCATTTTGTGGTATCCCGAAAAGCCGCAGATTGTCTCTTCGTGAGAAATTTTCTAATCTGTCCGTATCTGTTTTGAGTTGTTCCACTTCTGTCTTCAGGTCTTCGATGGTGTCAGACAGTTGTTGTACCTCCTCTCTATCTTCATTCCTTTCTTCAAACAGCTGGTAGATATCTCCTGTCATGTCTGTCACTGTTTCTGCCAGCTTTCTGTGATCTTTTTCCAGTCTGTCACACCTTACATTTATTTCTTCACACTGTTTTTTCACTTGCTTAAGTTCATTTTTTATTTCTCCCAAGTCGTTCCTTATTACACTGGTCTGTTGAGAGAACTGTTGTTGAATGTTCTGCATAATTGTCTTCATCAGATCATTTACTTCTGTTGGTGCAATCATCACTGTGTCTGTTGTTTCCTTCTGTCCATCAGTATTGGGCCCTGGATTTGTCTCAATGTCGCCGCTAAGCAACAGCCTACGCAGCGAGAAAGCAGCGTGCTGCACGCAGAGCGCTATCAGAACCACAGGCACGTGCACAGCTGACTGACAGACTGGCCCGCTGTCACTGTCACACACCTCTGTCAACTCCCACCAAATTGTCCCCTTTTGGATTGTTTTAGGAACAAAACTAACAGACTCCGAAGATATACCTTTGTCCATATTCCAGTAGGTACAGTTCATCAGAGAAATGAGCACTGCACAACAAATATATCCGGTAACCACATCAGCCGATGTGACAATGTCCGTGCAGTTGCTCACCTGTGACAGGTTAGGCGACATTTTTTTCAAGAAGCTTGACACATGTTGACATTTGCCGCTAAACATGCCAATTGCAGCTCTCCACGTCACTAAGTCCACCATTTTCAGGTAGTTTCGGGTAGTGAAGACTATCAACTGGATTGTTACACAGGTAGCAATTTGGAACAGTCCTTTGGAACGTTGAATTACGCAAAACACAACAGCACATTTCACAGCAACTGCCGCTCGGTCGCCATGATTTCACGCCCCCCCCGAGAGAGAGAGAGAGAGAGAGAGAGAGAGAGAGAGAGAGAGAGACAGACAGACAGACAGACAGACACAGACAGACAGACAGACAGACACAGACAGACAGGCAAACAGAGAGAGAGAGAGAGGGGGGGGGGAGGAAGGGAGAGAGGCAGAGAGGAGTTGATTATTTCACTTATTTCTATCTGGACATTTTCTTTCCAACCAGGCTGAGGGTGTGTGTGAGTGTGTGTGTGGTGTGTGTGTAGGGGGTGGGGGTGGGATATATGTGTGTGTGTGTGTGTGTGTGTGTGTGTGTGTGTGTGTGTGCGTGCGTGTGTGGTATGGTGTGGTGTGATGTGGCAATGCAAGCAATTTTTATGAGTATAGCTGAGAAAGCATTGCTACACTTATGCAGTTCTGTCTAGTATTCCTACATTTCATTTTCTTCACTGGGTTTTGGTTGTTGTGATTACATTCTTCCACTAGTATCAGTGTCCTTGGCTAGCCCACACCCTCTCTTATTACATGTGTAACTTAAAGAGTACAAGCAGACCCCCCTTCCCACTCAAAAAAAACAAAAAAAAAAACCCTGTTGGTGACTGACAGCCTTGGAACTTGATACAACCACCACCTGGGGCTTGAGATGGCAGGTGTTCGAAGCCAGTGCATGTTTTATTTTCTTTAAATTTTTATTCAGTCCATCTGCAATATTCACGAACACTATGTAGAAGACTTCAGCAAACAACGTGCAGATGTACACGTGTAAATTATTATTCTTACCTGTAGGCTGTCTATTATATAATTTTCTGCTAAGGTAGGCTAATAATGAGCTGCTCGTGCCAATGTCAACAGTACATTGTGTGGAACGAACAAAGTCCATCCGGTACAAGCTATAGGCCTAAAGATGTAGTAGACCTACATGTGTTTCGTATTTTGAAAACAGACCAATTCGTAAGAAAAACTTAAAATGCTTGATTCTTCTAAAACAAATTCGAAATCCGCTAATCAGCATGCTACTCGGCCTTGGCCTACCCCATTGATGTCGAAACTTTCGGACAGGTTTCCTAGCAGGGGTTTCCCCAATAGCCTGGGGCCAAGTGAGACTGCCACTAACCTAGCCTAGCTTACAGTTCACATTTTTAGCCCTAGACTCGCCTAGCCTACACTGGGGCCTACAGCCAGTCACAGTTTACCGGTGACTCAGCTGGTTCCCCAACGTCTGCGTGTGTCAGCCAGCCAGTCTCGTCGACCGAGTTCTTCGCGTTCCTAAAAATGGTCGGTGTTTGTTTGGCTGTACGGGGCGAGCTTGATTGCGCTTAAGGAATGGTCTCACGGAAAAAAAGGAAACGTGGCGAAGCTTCATTTCAGCTAGATCTAGGCTACCAAGGCTACCACTTCACTGTTTTCAAAAACCACACTTGCCTGCCACTGATGTGTGTATGGCATTTGGCTTTTCCCCCCTCGTGTGTTTGCATGTGCTCTAGTCTATGGTGGGGGAGGGGGGGGGGGGCGTGATAGAGAGAGGGCGGTTGAGCTGGAGCTCTGAAACAACTATGAAGTGTTAGACCTCAAACAAACAAAACAGGTTCCACATTGTCGAATACTTTTGTTTTTCAACAAGAGAGGTCTATCCATGAAGGGCAACACTCTCGTCCCATTGGCCCTGAAGTGTCTTTAACCCTGTGAAGAACACTTCAGACAGATCCTTAAGCTACAGCCCCTGTTCCAACATAATGACTAACTGGCCACCAGCCCAGGCTTTCACATAAGCTCATGAACATATAAAAATCTGACAGGACAATGACTGACGGATGCACATCCTCGTGTGTGTGTTGGGACGTTGTCATATATGACACTAAAGGCATCTCTTTAATTCTTGGCCGGCCTCATCTCAGACTGTCCCCATGCCTCAAGAGATCAGACCAGTGATTGGAATAGATGTGGCCAGTGACTGTAGGATAGAGATATAAAGGTGTCCCATAACCCATGTGGTCGTAGGGGAGCAAGGCATCATAGACTTCAGCTTCCCTAGGGGTCAGCATATTGAGGGTGGCGCCCATCTGCTCTCCCTCGCAGCTTTACCTTCCCTGACTCTAAAGAAGGCAGGTACCCATTTACAGCTGAGTTGACTGGGGGACTGCACTGATATACTAAAGCCATGATGTAATCTATCTTAATAAAATCTACAGATACGTACACACCTGTTGAGTCTCCTGGATTTTAGGGCACTCCCTCCCCCACACACACACACCTCTAGGCAGATGATGTAACTTTAACCTTGGCAGTGTGACAAGAAGGGATGGGGTGTTCCTACTAGTCTAGATCTGCAGGATCGTATTTTCTCTGGCTAACAATAATGGACTCAAAACTCACCTATGACAACAATGAACAGCCAGTAAATCGTTTACATATTTCAGACAGTTCCAGTTAGGTGGCGGCCCTTCTGCTGGCCAGTTAGGGGATGAGGAACTCCCCACACTGAAACCTCAGATCACCCAAGCTTCTTCCTTACATTCCCCACTGCTTGCTTGAAGTCGTCTTCCCAGTTCCTCTGCTGCCTGCCATAATTATAGATCTTCGACTATCTTGCAGGATCATCTCATGGACAATGGCGAGAATTTCTCCGGTGGTGGCAGTTACTGGCCTTGCTGACTGTATGTCATCACATAGACACCCTGTAAATAACGTTTTTGGTTGTTGTTGTTTTTTTTGTTTGGTTGGGTGTTGTTTTTGTTTTGTTTTTTAGCTCAGGCAGTCATCTCGAGTTCAAACATTTTTTCTGTCAGGCTCAAATTGTTCCACAAACGATTTGATTGTGGCGTCTGAAAAAGAGAAAGTTGGTAAAATGTCATGTTTGCAGTCTTGGGCAATTTCTATAAGTTTCATGCTTTTCAAATGCAAATTTTGATCACCTGCCTGTGTTCTATTTTATTGAATCCACGACCTTCATAGAGAATATGCAGAAATGTAAAGGGATAAAGAAAAGAATCATGACTATTAAAACTTTTTGACAGGGATTTAATTCTGAAGAAGATGCTACTAAGTACAACCACAACCATTTAACTAAGTAACATAGACAAGGTTCCACACTTTTCAGTCGCCTCTTGCATGAAACTACTGTCTTGCAACAATCAAATTAGGGAGAAAGAGAGAGAAAGGAGATGGGTAACAATGTGTTCAGCAAAATCAAAGGGATTGCTCCCCTCTCTCTCTCTCTCTTCTCTCTCTCTCTCTCTCTCTCTCTCTCTCTCTCTCTCTCTCTCTCTCTCTCTCTCTCATCTCTCTCATCTCCTCTCTCTCTCTCTCTCTCCTCTCTCTCTCTCTCTCTTATGCAGCCTATCATGATAAAAAAAAAGTTAAAGTCTGTCCCGAGCCATAAGGCTCATCAGGCCGGTGCTTATCCCGGTTTCTGTGGCGTTAAGCGACTGAGAGTCATAGACTCCCCCTGGATAGGACGCCAGTCTATCGCAGGATTAACCCCCAACACAAGGTTGGTACCCCTTTTACACCTGGGTGGGGTGAGAAAATAGCCGTAAAGTGCCTTTTCCAAGGGCACAACGCCATAGCGGAATAGCTGGGATCGAACCCGCAACCTTTAGATTACGAGTACAACACCCTAACCACTAGGCCTATCATGATAGGAGGCCTAAATGTCAACAAAGCAGGCTTCAAGTTTCTGGAAAATAGGGTAAAAATAGCTGCCGTTTGACAAGAGCAATATTGTTTGTTAAAACTGAATAACCAGCAAACATTATTCTTTTGTATGCCAATATAAACCACGCCTTTGAAGTGTTTTGGGCTCTAAAGCCTAGAGTAAAACTCTGTAGTCTTGGGAGACTGACAGATGCCTACTACAGTATGAAGTATAGGTGTTGTGTTACACGTCTACTAACATGTCTAGTGCCCAACTCCATCCTAGGGACACTATCAGCCTCAAAGAAGGGAGGTCATGGATGGAGAAAAAGAAAAATCCCAGTTTGAATGTATTGCACTTTTGATCTTGTACTAACTTGAGATGTTTCTCGGTCTTGGCAACAGCTCCCTAACACTGCTGTTTCGATGTGGACTTGTGACCTGACAGCCGGTGTAAGAAGGCTGCCACCAGCTTGATGCTTTGATTTAAAAGAACTAGTAGAGGGATGCCATGGCCGAGGGTTAAGACTGATTTCAATCCCATGGGTCCATAAAGTCATGTGTTCAAATATCGGCGCCGTCTGGAGAACTAAGGGTGTGTTTTTTTTCACCCCAGGTCAACTTGATATGCAGACCTGCCAGTGTCTTAGTTCCTTTGGTGTCTATACACATTAGGAAGGTCAATTATGCACATTAAAGATCCCTTAATTCATGTCAGCGTTTGGTGAGTTACAGAAACACAACCATACCCAGCGTCCATCCCCGAAGTCGAAATATGGATACCTTTAAGGTGGGCAAAAATAGCTGCATACTCAAAACCTCACCATGGTGCACCCAAAAGCTCTAGCCACAGAACGAAAAAAATACTGGTTCACTTTGTTGTAGAAGTATGGCAGCCAGTAAATTAACACAGGGGGGAGGAGTAATGTAACTGGCGTTACATCATTTACAGTCGAAATCAGCTTGGCACTGGCTTCGAGCAGTGAAAAAAGAACGACAAACAGAAATTAAAAGGGAAGGCTGATTCCCGTATCCTGGGGGGTTTTGGAAGCTCTAAGAAAAGCATGTATTTTGTTTGCTTTCAAGATTCACAGCAAGCAGAATTTGATGCCAATGAGACTGTCGAGTGTACTGGTTTATTTTTCATGTTATTATCTCCCTGCCTCATCTTAGTAACATGCGGGTGTTATTGGTTCATACACCGTTCATTTCAATTTCACTTCTATAGTCACACCTGGAATCGTCTCAGTAGTGAAAGTATTACAGTGGGCTGTTAATGTTGGGGGCAGCTTGCTACAATACCATTTACAAGAAGACGTCCTGTACTTCTGTTGAGTTACATCAGTGGTGTGTGTATTAGTTTCTGTTCTGATCCCATATATATATATATATATATATATATATATATATATAATATATATATATATATATATATATATATATATAGAGAGAGAGAGAGAGAGAGAGAGAGAGAGAGAGAGAGAGAGAGAGAGAGAGAGAGAGAGAGGAGAGAGAGAGAGAGAGAGAGAGAGAGAGATATATTATATATATATATATATATATATATATATATATATATATATATATATATATATATATAATATGCAAGGCCTTACCAGCTATTTTTACAGCTGACAACTACGATAGCTTAGAAATTTAGAAACACTCTCCAAGACAGCCAATCTTGGTTGAAGGTGTTCATTACATTTTTAAGCAGCACTTTCCAGTGAATCCCTTAACTCCAAAAGCTTCAACACAAAGTCATTATAAACACAAAATTGAACTAAAAACTGAAACTGAGATCATCATGAGACTAGGATCACAGACGCCGCTGAACAAGACGCTCCTTTTAATGTGTAAGACAATCAAAATAGTGTGGACAAAAATGATAATGCTATTAGAACCTTCCTTGTCTGAGGCCATTTAATAGGGCTGTCTTCCATGCTTCCTAATATGATGTATTCCAACAGCAACAACTCCGAAGAGATAGTGACATGTATCCTAAAATCAACTCGCAATTGAAATACCACTGCTATAATTATCAAAATGTGATAGTGACATGTATCCTAAAATCAACTCGCAATTGAAATACCACTGCTATAATTATCAAAATGTCGGGTATCAAGGAGAAGATGCATGGACTTGCAGACCAAGGCATTTCTTTTTTAACTGAGTCTGGAGAAAAATCACGATGCTGACCAAAGCCAACTTCGTAGAAAAACTCCTTCTCATATGATTTTAAATCCACGATGTTTTAAATGAACCCACCATGTTAGCCATTCTACCACAGCGAGAGTATTTGTGCATTCATAATCACATGAGATCCAATTATTTATACCTTGTCCACGGAGTGGAGATGCATTTTGCGGGGCTTTCTATGAATTTCCTACCAAGATTATCAGGTCTTATTGTATGATCTATTTCCATGGCAAATGAACTGACCTTTCTGTGCATGTCTAGGTTTTAAACAACATGAATTGTGGGAAAGACACACACTTCCGTGCAGCGAATGATTTGTGTAAGAGGTCGAGCATGTAAATGATGTCTAGGAACAAGTACGTAAGTGGTCATTTCTCTTTTTTTAAATTAGGTTTTTTAGGTTGTTTTGTTTTTATGTTGTTTTGTTTGTTGTCTGGTTGATTTTGAAACAAATCTTATCTTAGTGTTCAAAGCATCTTTCTGATCAAGGTCACATTGATTTACTACATTGCTTTGATGCAAATGAACTGACCTTTCTAGGCATGTCTGGGTTTTAGACAACATGAATTGTGGGAAAGACACACACTTTGTGCAGCAAATGATTTGCGTGAGAGGTCGAGCATGTAAATGACATCTAGGAACAAGTAGTAAGTGGTCATTTCTCTTTTTTTTAAATTAGGTTTTTTTTATATGGTTGTTTTGTTTTTATGTTGTTTTGTTTGTTGGCTGGTTGATTTTTAAACAAATCTTATCTTAGTGTTCAAAGCAGTTCATCTTTCTGATCAAGGTCACATTGATTTACTATGATTGCTTTGGTGCTGCTAACTCCATAAAACACACATCTTAGACCCAACTGTGATCATTTACAAGATAAAAAATGATGCTCAAATTCAAAGGCCTTCTCAACAGCTGTAACAATGTTGTCAAAGGTACTCTGTGACCTAATGAAGTTTCTATGCTTATAGCCAGATTAGTCAAGTGCCAAGATATCCATCCTGTGTTCAAAGAAACCTAAAGTACATGTACACACAAAGTTATGTTTTCATTCACTTTTTTCTTTTTACATTCGCTTTCCTATCATTCAGACCTAAGGTACTCTACTAATACTGCTAAACCTTTACTCTGAGATTCGCGGCATATCTTTGACATCTCCACTGTCTACACATATTCTTTGACCTCTCCACTGTCTAGGGCAGGATACCTCCATGTCGTCATGCCTTACATGTCTTCTCACATATGCCTGTACGTATGCATTTTTATGTTATTTTGTAAGGAATATCGACGAGCCTGAAATCCAACCAACCCATGAACAAAGAACAACCCCAATCAACAGAACAAAAATTAATGTGAACTTTTCCGTTTCTCACTTTTTTCTCCATTGCATCCGGGTCACATGCCCAACCCGGTGTAGAATCAATCGAGTCTTCCCAATACAAACGCCATGACGTCATTGGGTATTTGCTGAGGAAATTCATGGCTTTTTAGCAATTTAACGCCTTTATGTTACAAAAGTAATATTTCCTAGTGACTCTACGTCATATTTTGTAACAATAAACAGTCATAAAGTTTGAAAAAGTACACCAAATTCCAAGAAAAAGGCCATTTTCAAACCTGTCTTGTGGAGGTCAGAGGTCAAATCTGCCCCTGCGAAGCCTATTGAAAACCCCGTGTCACGTTGACGTGCAGCTGTTGGTGGTAAGTACGTTCACAATATTCTTTTACTGATAAAATGTGCTTCGAAGGCACGAGTTCCGACACACTAGAGTGCTTGGATGGAAATTAAGCCTCTTAAATTTCGAAATTTACTCATCCCGACCCTGTGTGACTCTTATTGAACAAACCGCGGTTGATAGAACCTGTACGTGCAGTAATGCATTGTTACATGAGGTCATCAGCGAGACTGCGAGCGCAGAATGTTGTTAGCGGGGCGAAAAGCCAGCGAGCTACTGTGTCTCCATGGCGCGCTCATAGCTGTAAAAACTAGAGTAAATTCATACCCGACTGATGTTGACCACCCCCTCCCTCGTCCTCACATCTGAATAACCTCCACCTGTCCCCAAACCTTAGTATTTTGTACTCAAGTTGACAGGCAAATGAAGTTCGTTTTTAGTGGTCTCAAAACATTCGGGTCGTAACTGCGTAATAATGTTGCTTACTCCTTAGCAGTGGGTCATGGCTATGGGGGCCATTTGTGAAAACCCCATGTAGGCTAGGCTACACCAGATCACAGCATGTTCTGTACTTCGATACACCCTTACCTGGTACTTCAATGTAACAACTTGTTTCTCTTAGGAGAGACAGTAATGCAACTGGAGCAAATTGATTAATCAATGTGTGGCAATGTATCAGATTTTCAACTGAATTAATGTCTCTCACTGTCCTGGAAACTAATTAGTAGAAGTCATGATTATCAAGTTGGCAGATTAGAAATCATTGTAAGGTTTCTCGTAGGTGTGACTTAGCCTACTGAGTAATTGCAGAGAATGTTTATTATAATCTAATATCAAAGAAGAAAATGATAGGGAGAGTACCTAGAGCTAGCTCACATCAATACTACATGCCTTGTTTGCTGTCTTCTTTAGCCTAGTGCTTATTTTCATTAGATGAAAAAAATGTTGGATGAGATGATCATGTTTCACATCTGATCAGAAACTAAGTGTAAAAATAAGCTCATCCACCTGTACAAATTTGCTTGTATTCATAAATTGTTTAGTTTGTTGAACACTAAACTTAGCAGACATAAGTCTGATCTGAGTGCATCCGCACATGTGACATCGGTTTATAATCTCATCCAAAGGACTTTTGAGGGAGTGGAGTTTGCACTGATAATTCCAGAGGAAAAATTCTCTTGAAGATATGAACTGAGGTCAGCAGATCACGAAAGCATCACTCCGACCACCAGGCTATCCTGTTCCCCCCCCCCCACCCACCCCCCAGTGTGTGTGTGTGTGTGTCACTGTGTGTGTTTTAGTTTTGTCTGTTCACTTCTAGTCCTAGTGATATTAGATGAAAAAGTAATTTTGAAATTTTATAAAATAATGTCGCATTTAGAGAGTGTGGTATGTATTGTATACCACATACCACTGTCACGACAGTTCTCTGCATGAAATTCAGGCTGCTGTCCCTGAATAAAGCTTGTTACCAGAAGAGTAGCACCACTCATATTCTTTTTCTTTTTCAATCTGCATGTGTATTTGTTAGTCTATCACTGAGTGGCTTTTTCTTCAGAATTTTTCTAGGAGCGACTCTCTTGTTGCTTCTGGTTCTTTTATTTATATGCCCTACATGTGTAGTACACAGGGACCTTGATTTATTGTCAATAAACAAATACACATGTAGATCACCCTGAAAGACAGACTCAAGACATGCTTGTGTACATTAGTGTGTACATGTGTGACTGGTTTTCTCCCAGTCTCCCAGTTTTGTGTGTGTGTGTGTGTGTGTGTGTGTGTGTGTGTGTGTGTGTGTGTGTTGCATGCATTGTGTTCAAGTGGGAGTACACACGTGTGTGTGTGTGTGTGTGTGTTGTGTGTGTGTGTGTGTGAAGAGAGAGAGAGAGAGAGAGAGAGAGAGAGAGAGAGAGACCCAGTCTTAGTCGGTTGTTCTTACAATCTTCTCTGTCATCAGCAAATTAAACATTCAATAAAGAGATTTTAACCTAAAAGCTGAAGAAATGGCACTGTAAGTGAAGAGATCTAGATCTATGATATAATGATAATCTGAACAAACCATTAGGCATTACGCATGCCAGTGCCCACTTACAAACCCATTTTCTTCCTGGAGTTAACATCAGTGCTGACTCCACTCTCCCCAAAAGTCCTTCGGATGAGACTTTAAACCGAGGCCCCGTGTACGAACGCACGCAGAACATCTTGCGCACAACGTTAAATCCTGTTCCGCTTTTCGTAAGAGTAGGCCATCGTGTGCCGGTGGGAACAGATGACAATATTTACAAAACTGCATACACACGGGACCGGATGAAAAAAAGCATATGATTGCTTATTCTGTTATCCTCGATATAAAAGAATAAATAAATAAATAAATAAATAAATAAATAAAATATGCCCATTTTGTGTGTGTTGGAAATGTTCTGTGCATCTGTTAGTCTCTCACATCACTATCAGTGCCGACTCCACTCCCCCCAAAAGCCCTTCGGATGAGACTTTAAAATGAGGTCCTGTGTGCGAACACACTCAGAACATCTTGTGCACATGTTTAAAGCAAGAGTAGGCCATTGTGTGTCGGTGGGAACAGATAACAAAATAACAAAACTGCATACACACGAGGACTGGATGTAAAAAAGCACAAGAGTGTTTATTCCATTATCCTCGAAATAAAAGATTAAAGATTAAATCAAATCATCATCATCATCAGTATCATTATATTTATGATCAATTGTTACTTTCGGGGAAGAGATCTATATTAAACTAAGGAGGGGGGAAGTGGGATAGCCTGGTGGTTAGAGGTTACTCTGATTCCGGATTTTTCCTCAGGGTTGACTCCTGAAACCTCCCCTATGAGGACGTATGGCCGCAAGGCAATGGAGGTTTGAAATCAGAGTGATGAACTGTCTTCCCAGACTGATGAGCTCTATCTGCCCACATGACTGGTAGTACTGGCTTACATGGTGACCAGTAGCAGAGGAGACCTCTGACCTGACCTCTAAAGAGCAAAAACCCTAAAGAGCAATTTACGTACATGTGCATACGTACACTCACCCCCTTATGCCCATATACATGTATGTGTATGCCACACACTCTGTTTTTTCTGCCTGCCTGCATTGATCTTTCTTTTTTTTTGGTTTGTGGGTGTGCGCATGCATGCACTCACACACAACACACACACACACACACACACACACACACACACACACACACACACACACACACTCTCTGACTCTGTCTCTCTCTCATATCATTTGCTGTTTGTGTCATTGTTGATTACCTATAAAATGTTTTAAGAAATGTATATTTTATGAATCACCTGGAAATATAGATCCTATGAATAATGTGTCCGACACAAGAAACAAGTGTCATTGTGTGAGACGAGCCAAATTGTCTGTCCTGACTTGGGTTTACAGGCTGTATAGATTTTTGTTTTTCAGTTTGGCAATATGGCTTGTATCAGGGTTCGCGCTAGGATTTTTTAAAACCGGTACTGCGAGTTGCCATTTCAGAGATATCTTGACCAACTCCCACAAAATCGGTCCCCAGAAAATAAAATCCGGTAGGTACTGTGAACAAAACAAAACTATTCAGTGAGGGGGTGGGGGAGGGGGGGGGGTTGTTCGGCAGCAAAACTAAATCTAAATTGAAGGCAAATCTCTCCGAGACTTTGACTGCCGTGCTGCTGCCACTCGCTTCTTGGGCACGAAGCCACGCAGGAAATAGGATTTTTTTTCTAGCGCCTGTACCACTGTCTGTGTCAGTCTGTTGTTTTGCACATCATTCGTGTGACTTAGGCCTATATTCTTCTTTCTTGTTTCTATGCTTAGCGCTATCTATACCTTTCGTTCAATTTAGAATTTGTTTTCGACTCTTCTCTCTCAAAGCAACGCGCAAATTTCGCTTTTCGCTAGAGTAGGCCATCGTGTGCCGGTGGGAACAGATGACATTTACAAAACTGCATACACACGGTGACTGGGTGTAAAAAAGCACAGGAGTGCTTATTCCATTATCCTCGATATAAAAGATTAAATGAATAAAGAATAAATCAATCTAGGCCCCATTTACTCATTGTGAACGGAAGTCACTGTCATTCCGAGAAGAGCGCGAAGCTCTGTTCTTTCACAGTAAAGCTTGCTGTTCTGCGTGCTAGGCTAATAATGAGGGTGGCGCCAAAGATGTTCGTGGGAAGGGGTTGGAAAGGGGTAGGTGCGTAAGCACAGTACAGGCGCATGACAGACTGTCAGAAATTGTCACTTCAGACTTTTTTTAAATTTTGAGCCGGAAATCTAATCGGTCACAGGCAAACAGAATCGGTACACGGTACCGGCTGCTTCGAAAATTTTCGGTATTCCCTGTTTACAATCGGTAAAATACCGGCAATTACCGGTTATCGCGAACCCTGTTGTATGTGTTGGTATTTTGACTTTTTTTTTC
Source organism: Stramonita haemastoma (assembly GCA_030674155.1). NCBI lineage: Eukaryota > Metazoa > Mollusca > Gastropoda > Neogastropoda > Muricidae > Stramonita > Stramonita haemastoma. The sequence goes on from CM060337.1 coordinate 47,117,729, forward strand.
ACAATAAGCCTCAAGACCAATGGATGGATATTTTGAGCTCACATCAAGTGACCTAGGTTTGAACAATAATTGCCAATAATTTTTTTCAATATTTTAATACTGGGGGAGAAAAGAAAGATAGAAATTGAGGCCTGCTACAGAATTTGTTGTGCCAGCTTTTGCTTTAGAAGACTATCAGTGATGGTTTTTGTTCCTCTTTGAGGAAGTCTTAGTTTAAAAGGCAGCATTGCTTATTAGAATTGTTGGGCAGCCATACGGTTAAAAAAAGTATTAGATTACCTCAATTTTCATGCAGGACTTTGTTGGAGTGGACTCTCGGATAAATGAGCAAAAGCTTGCTAATGACAAAACACTTTGTAACCTTTTCCCTGTGGGTAACACACTATTGGGCAACCAGCCAGCTACTAGCGCTTCCCTCCGTATCACCCACTACTGGGTTGCAGAAGCATACAAATGCGCACAGTGTGCGTGTACAGGGAAAGAGGATTTCTCTCCTTTAATGTAGGGATAGTGTTAATCATAGCAGCAGAGAGAGAGAGTTGTGCTTTTGATTTGATGGCTGAGAAACAAGTCCAGTTTCGAGACGCCAGTTGAAGGGGTTTCCCCCCTAGAGTTAATGTGTTATCCCCAAAAGAACTTTGGAGGAGACTACAGACTGAGGCCCTGTGAAAAAACACACAGAATATCTTGCACTCGCATTGAAGCCCATTCTGCCTTTTGGAGGAGTAGGCCACTCATGCCAGTAAGAACAGATGACCAAAATAGAAAAACCATGTGCACACTTGTGTTGTTTGGACATCATCTCTGAAGTCAGAATGGGGCTTCCTTCCTCAGTTTGTGGCTGCCTTAATTAACCAGTTCGCTGCCTATAGGAGGTCAGCTGATGTCCTTGGTTTTTTTTTCCAATTTTTCACAAGTTCATTTCGGTGCAAAAGTGAAAATTTCTTACCTATTAGTATTAGCTATTCTAAGTCAGGAATGGAACCCCTCTAAGTCAACAGAGAACTTTTTTTTTTTTTTTCATTTTATTAGTCAGTGACTGCTTGACCGTGGTGTAGCCGGCCCACATGGCGAGATGGAGTCTCCACTTTTGGGTTGGACAGTCAGTCAGCCGTCCACTTCACAGAAATTGTGCACTATTTTGCCAGCACTGCAGATGATTTTTAATTATATATATATATATATATATATTATATTATATTATATATATATTTTTTTTTAATGAAAACAATGATGGAAGGTGATCGTCTCTTGTCTAATGATTCATTTGAAAACGACAATGATCTTGACAGTGAAAGAGATGTGCTACTCTTGCTGAAAGCTATGTAGCAGACAAACTTTTCAGCAAACCAGTGATCTCTATTGTGATAAGTGAGCCCACTCACAGTTCTAGCTAGCGATGGCAAAAGTCGTCAAGGCCTGAAGCAGCAGGCAAAACAAAAGGGGGAAGGGTGGTATGGGCAGAGGGAGAGGGGTGGTGAAGAGAAGGAATGGGAGTGGGCAGAAGGGGGCATGGCCAGATCATAAAAGGTAAGGTAAAGGTGTCCCATAACCTAGGTGGTCTAGGGAGCGAGGCATCAGAGACCTCAGCTTCTCTGGGGGCCAGCATATTGAGGGCGGCGCCCATCTCCTCTCCCTGGCTGCTTTACCTTCCCTGACCCTAAAGAGGCAGCAACAAAAAAGTTGGAATTTATTTATGTATTGTATTGAAGTATGTGTGTATGGATTTTATCAAATTGGCAAAGAGGATCCCCAAGGAGAGTAATTTTACCCTTTTTTGTGGTTTGTCTTGTTTATAGAATTTCCCTCAGTGTCAGGCAAAAAATTTGCATGGATTATAATTTCTAATCAGGCATGTTATGTAGTGTTAAGTAATCAAAATTCCTCAGACCTGAATGATTTCACATTCATTTTCCAATAAAAAAAACAACAACAAACAAACCCAAAACTTGTTTTTCTTCTCAAATCATTTTCATGCCAGATATTTTTGTTAATTATTACCACTCAAACTGTAAATCAGATTTCTCCTGGCAGTGAATTGGTTAATGGTGGGCAAAAATGGTTGTGTATACATTATATATTAATATAAATGCAAAAAATGTCACCATTAGTGAACCTAGGAGCTCCAGCCAAGGAATGGGTAAAAATGTCGGAGTGTGGCTACCTTTTTGGTGGGAAAGAATAACGGTCTCATACACAAAAACTTGTACCACAAAAACTCACCGTTGGTGAACTCTGGAGCTCAAGCCAAGGAATGGGAGAAAAAACTCCACAAACCCCCCACCACTTGCGGTTCTTCAGCATTGTGAATTTTCAGAAACATGGAAGGAGCTGCTGCCTTGGCCTGACTGGCTCTATCCCAACCATGTGCATGTAAGTATTCCTATTGTAATAATGTTATCCCTTTGTGTGTGCAGACAAGAGGATTTCTCAATCAGAAATGAGGAAACGAGCCAAGTTTAAATTGGAACAAGCACTGTGCAATGTGTAAGTCACCATATTCAATAATTAATTCATGTAGTCTGATAGATTTACTCCATTGATTAATTAATGGTCATAGGTACCAGCAGCTTCTCTTTTGCTTTGTGGGAATTTTCCCTGTGACGAATAGGCAGCACATGCATTTTTGATAATTGCATATGAACATGAATGTTGAAACTGTTTTTAGAATAAAGATTGATCAGACTTTTATTGAACTGTGTGATGAAAGAAAAGATTGATCCATCTTTCTTCTGTTGAACTGTGTGATGAAAGTAAAGATTGATCCATCTTTCTTCTGTTGAACTGTGTGATGAAAGTAAAGATTAATCCATCTTTCTTCTGTCGAACTGTGTGATGAAAGTAAAGATTGATCCATCTTTCTTCTGTTGAACTGTGTGATGAAGTAAAGATTATCCATCTTTCTTCTGTTGAACTGTGTGATGAAAGTAAAGATTATCCATCTTTCTTCTGTTGAACTGTGTGATGAAAGTAAAGATTGATCCATCTTTCTTCTGTTGAACTGTGTGATGAAAGTAAAGATTATCCATCTTTCTTCTGTTGAACTGTGTGATGAAAGTAAAGATTGATCCATCTTTCTTCTGTTGAACTGTGTGATGACAGTAAAGATTGATCCATCTTTCTTCTGTTGAACAATGGTGTTTGTTTTTTCATTAAGTGCACTAGACCATGTCCAGAAAAGACTAAGTGGAGTATTTCAAAAAGAAAATTTGCCTTTCAACTGCTGTGAACTGAGCTAAACTTTCAAAAATAGAAGAGAGGAAAACAACAAAGACAAATATATTAAGAATGAAAAAAAAACCCCATTAATTTTTTGGAGTTGGCGAGTTGAGTTGATCAGCTATTTCTCACACTGACCAAATACATAAATTGTTTACTTTTCTTTAACAGTGGTGGCGGCAGTTTATTTCAGCTGAGAACTTCAAAATGGGCAAGCGTGTAATCAGTAAAAGTTGACTTTAAAATGAGCAGACTTGGGTAGAACCAGCTTGAAATGAACCCTCTTCTTCTCTGTCGTCTAACACTCAGACAGCAACTATTGACACAAGTTTGGAGCCAAATGCCAGATTTGTGCGAAATGTGACTAAACCAAACATGAGAGAAAGCCTGTACTGTATAGTGTTTTGGGCTGCAACTTGGAAAGGAAAAGAGAGAGAGAGAGGAGGAGGAGAGAGAGAGAGAGAGAGAGAGAGAGAGAGAGAGAGAGAGAGAAAACAATGAAGATTTATTCTTCAGGCCACTAGCCCCAAGAATGGGGTAAACAAAGCATAGCAAAGCAAAGCAAATAAAGCAAAAACAAAATAAAACCTCATAATTGTGGCAATGCCAAAGTATATCAAGAGAGAGAGAAAAAAACAAATGAACAAGATTTATTCTTCAGGCCACCTAGCCCCAAGAATGGGGTAAACAAAGCATAGCAAAGCAAAGCAAATAAAGCAAAAACAAAATAAAACTTCATGACATATGTGGCAACTGCCAAAGTATATCAAGAGAGAGAGAGAGAGAGAGGGGGGTGAGAATGAACTTGAAAAATGCATTTGTACCAGTACTGTCAAAAATAGAGAACTTTAGAATCCTGAAACATTTTCTCAAGAAAAAGCAAGAAGCAAACTTGTATCAACTAATAATTGTGTGGGGTGATAGACAGGAGCTAAGTTATGCTTTCCTGCAGTGCATTAGATCGCCATCAGTGACTAGACTTAGTTGAGGATGGGGCAGGGGGAGAGTGTACAATATTCCTTTTTTGTTGTTGTTGTAAATGTATTAGACATGTTAACAAAAAAACCAAAAACTTTGATGTTGGTTCCCTCTGTCTCTGAACTTACAATTAAAAAAAAACACATCCAACCGAACTGCCCTTTCCCTCTGTCTCTGTACTTACAATTTATTAGACATGTTAAAAAATTTTTAAAATCTATCCCCTTCCCTCTGCCTTTCTTAGTTTCTACTGATAATTTATCAGACATGTTAAAAAAAAAAAAAACCCAACCAAACCACCCCCCTGGCCTTCCCTTTCTCTCTACCACCACCTTACCTGCTAGCATGGTTTTTCTGGGCTTCTGTTACTTAAATGTTTAATGTTTTGTAGCCTGATCCCTTTGCCTCCCCCCCCCCCCCCCCCCCCCTTCCCAAACAACTATACCACTCAGATGGTGAAAAAAAACCACAACCCAAAACTGGCAGATTTTGGTTGGAAACGACCAGGAGAATTTTGTTCAAGGAAAGGGCCTGCAAAAGGTGTAGGAGGGTCAGGAAAAGATCTGGCATTTTGTTCCGTCAAACTTGTGCGGAGAAAACGGGGGGGAGGGGGGGGGGGGGGTTTACGTCGCAACATGGCCGAAAGTACACAGCCTGGTTCATCTAATATCACTGAAAGTGAACAGACTAAAAATGAAGACAACAACAACACAGCGTGGTTGTGTCCGAGGCGTTGCTATGGAGAATTCTGATTGAAATGTAGATAGGCCTAGCTAACTAGCCTAGCTTCCAGGCTAGTACAGTAGGGGAAACCCTCGTGGGGGAAACTGAGGCTACTGCGCATGTTTACGTTTTCGTAGGTCATTTCCGATCGGCTCGATCGGAAACCGGCTCGGTTAGCGTACAAGGACTTCGGTTGAAAGGTCAAAGCTATGTTCTTCATTGCCGTTAATTTTTTTTTTTTTTTTTGGATCAGGTTGATCATTTATTCGAATTTTAATTTCTTGATATTGGCAAATTTGAAAAGCAAAATTTCGGGATGTACTTAGACTCAAATACAATGTTCACGATCGGATATATCGCAAACTCGTCTCAAAGCTGACTGTGTACGAAATGCGGCGATAGAAAGTTAAAGGCAACTGCTTCCGTAAAGGCAGCCAATGAAAAGCAGCCTTAGTCTTGACCCGCGATATTAGCATAAGGGATTCCCTCTCGTTGAAGCTGTCGAAAAGTTTGTCGTTGGATAAGATGCCATGAACAGGAGATATAAAGCCCAGACGTATGTATGTACCATACCTTTGATGATTCAATTCAGATTTTGATTCGATTCGTTGTTTTCAAGACTGAGGAAAGACACCGATCGCTGATCGCATTGCAAACTTGTCCACAGTCTAGCCTAGCCTGAAAATGATTGCCTAGGCCGGGGGGCATAAATGTTCTCGAAACGGTGTCCTGTTCGCGGACCATTTAGTAAAGCAATCGTATCAGTCGGTCTTTAGATGTGTTGATATTGCATATATTTCATAGCTTTATTATTTTTTTTAAGGTTTTCCCTTATTTTCTTACGTCTAGAATCATCGTATTTGTGCAAGTAAAAAAGGGAAATCCAATAGGGTAAAACCGGAAGTCATTACAAAAATATGGCGCCCTGCTTCGACGTTCAGAAACGACCAACCTAAAGCTTTAATTTCACACACATTCAAAGATGAGAATACGTACAATGATTCTAGGAAAAATCTTACAAAAGCTATGCAATACATGTAATATCAACACATCTTAAAACTGACTCATAACGATTGCTTTACTATATATATGGTCTGCGAAACGGGAGACCTTAGCGAGAACACTTGACCTCAAGTCGAGCAAAACGTTGGCCATTTCAGGCTAGGCCAAGTCTAAGCCAAGTTTGCAATGCAATCACGATCATTTTGATAAACAGATTTGTGAATGGAGACCTGAGTGTCATTTTCATGATCAAATTTGTGAATGGAGACCTGAGTGTCGTCAATTTATTTGTCATTATGATCAAATTTGTTACTGAATGGGGAACTGAGCGTCATGGTAATGATGTACAGCAGGGAAAAGCACAATAACACAAAAGAGTATCAAAGTGACTTTGATGTGCAAAATGTTTAACCTGCTTGCTAGATAAATATATATGTCTATGGGCTTGTCAGATTTCATTACTGTTGTCACAAATGTCCTATTGAGGTTGGACACTCTTATAACAATCCAATGATTTCATACCTAAGAGAAAATCTGTATTAAAAAAAATATAATGCAGTCTGTCTGTTCCAGGGATTAATTTCATCTTATCATGGAATGTCCCTAACTTTAGAATTATGACAATATCTTGGCATTTTTTCAACCCATTAATTTTTGTAAGCAGCTGAAGTTTAAATTTGTGAAAAGTTCTGCTGTGTTTGTCAGCATTAGAAGCTGGTATTTCTTAAAAACTAAAAAAGTAAAAATTGTTATTGTTCACAACTGAATGCATTTAAAAAGAATATTTTCCAGATGTGCTTCTGAAACTGTGTTTGAAAAAAGTTGATGTAATTTTGTTAAGATATCTTGCATTTTTATTGTTTGCTAATTTTCTAAACATTATTGTTCCTTTTCTTGCTATACACCTTAAAAAATTTTTTTTACAGGGTCCTGTTTGGTGCTTATAATATTTTAAAAATGAATTGTTACATTTTTCTGGGGGTTAAATTTCTTTGTAATCCTCCACACCCAAAAAATGGTAAAAGGAATTAAGAATTAGGAATTATGAAATCATAAATGGGTTGTTCTCTGGAAAGGCGCACAAAAGTGTGACATGGAGGCTAAAAAATGAATTTTCACCCTGCAGTTTAAAAACTGAATTTTAAAGTAGAATTTACCCATTAATTCCAGAAAAAAATTGGGATAAAATGTCAAGTGGTCGTCCATGTATGAGATATTAAATGTCATAGGTCAATGAAAATAACGGTTGTGACAAACCAACCAAAAAGTCACTGAAAAATCAAAAGATATAATATTAATAAAAACACTGATTTTAAATTTCTTTGGACTCGTTTTAAGTAAAAAAAAGAGTCTTCACTAACAATGGTTTGATAATGTGCACCTAGTGCACCTAGGATACATGCCTTAGCCCATGTTATTTCATTGCCTCTTTATCGCTCAAAAATCTTATATTTTTGTTGCCATCTTTGCAAAGAGTGAACCAAAATTTCCTGCTTGAAAACAATGAACCACCAATACTTTCATCTGGTGTTTGTTTGCAATCTTCTCCATTTATTATTAAATTAAAAAATCAGACTTTAAATAAAGAATGTAACAGTTGTGACACAGTAACTGTAACAGTTGCGGCACAGTAACTGTAACAGTTGCAGCACAGTAACCAAGCCTAGATTTAGCTATTTTATGGAATAATTTCATGCTTTTCGTAATTCTAGTACTTAGTCTAGTTTTGAGCAGACTTCTGTCCTGATTCTTTGTTTTCCAGGATACATTGATGCAATTGATGATGACCAGCTTAGTAACGAAGTGGTGACTTTGATATTAATTTTTTTTTTAAATGCTGCTCTATACATTTTTCTTGAAGAAAACATTCTTATCTAAATTGATTTAATGGGTACTAAGTATTATCCTATCTGCTGAGAAAAGTTTGAAAATATGTGTATACTTCCTTAAAAAGAAAAGAATTATCTGCACAGTTGCAGCAAAGAATCGAAAGTAGTTTCCCGGCTACAACTGTTACACTTATACATTTCAATTCAATTGTCATTCTACAAAGAGCACTCACTTTCTTTTCAAGTGAATATAGTATCTTTTTTCAATCATAATTTGTAAATATTGTGCTTAAAAACTGTTAAGTACAAGAAAATAGGTTTTTTATATGGTAGAAGTGCACTACTGTGTAAGACACTGAACAGTTTACTAGTAAAATTCAGTTCCAATGATGGATCATCATCGTAGGAATACTTAATTCAACTGCTATGTTATTGTTCACTTGCCCAAGTTGCTTGCAACAGTATTGATCATGATAAAATAACAACAACGAGCACAAAACCAAAGAAATATCACTTTAAAACTTCAATTTTGGTTTCATGTGAACAGTTGTGGCAAGCAACACACATGAAGTAACGAAAAATTTGAAAATGAATAACTTGGGAACGAGCCGAAAAATCGGCGTCTGCTAAGACATGAATAATCTGCCTGGTGTTGTCTATGCATACACCTACAAAATATAGTGCCAGAATAGTTAATATATATCAAGTTTGTTTACATTTTCAGTTGAACAGTTGTCGCACCATCATACAGTAACCAAAGACACCTGGTGAAATTCTGGCTGGAAATTTTCGGAGATATTTGTTTAAGATAAAACTACATGCCACCACTTTATGTGTACTTCATCACACTCTAAAAATAGATGCAAGCTATAGTCTTGGGAACACTACTGTTGTACAGGGCTTGTGTTAGCAGTCTATCAAATAAAGTAACCAAGGCAACAACTGTTACACTGTTTTGATGATGTAATTGTTATTATTACTTTTTTTGTAATTTACTGCTAACATTTAAATTTCATCAAGCTTTATGTTTAAAACTATGACTGACTGATGCATGATACTTGTTTGACTTTGAAACTTCTGGATAAATAATCAGGACAGGTTGTTTGGAGGCAGGTCTGCCATGTCACAAATCAGCCATGCTGTAAAATGCATTTTTAGCTTTTAATTAAAATCTATTTCTTTATTGTATCCAA
>CM060337.1:47131672-47194172 GCA_030674155.1 Stramonita haemastoma
CATCATGGCGATGGGACAGACCTCACAGCAACAGACTCTGGCCGTGGCTGCCTCAGACAGCAGCTCTGCCGCGCAGCAAATGCTGTCCAACAACCAGCTCCTGCACAGGTGAGCACTTGACTTGGACAGTGGGTAGGTAGCCCTGCTTGCGTTATGCTCCAATATGGACATGACAAGAAAGGATATCTGTACTGTATACATGTAAGCGCCGCCGCTGTGGCCTAGTGGTTAGGGCGTTGTACTCGTAATCTAAAGGTTGCGGGTTCGATCCCAGCTATTCCGCTATGGCGTTGTGCCCTTGGAAAAGGCACTTTACGGCTATTTTCTCACCCCACCCAGGTGTAAAAGGGGTACCAACCTTGTGTTGGGGGTTAACCCTGCGATAGACTGGCGTCCTATCCAGGGGGGAGTCTATGACTCTCAGTCGCTTAACGCCACAGAAACCGGGATAAGCACCGGCCTGATGAGCCTTATGGCTCGGGACAGACTTTAACTTTAACTTTTAATACATGTAAGCAGTGACTCGGTAGGAACGTGGAATTGTGAGGTAGTGGACACACAGGCACTTACTTCCCTGTTTCATGGTAAACAGTCTGCAACCTCTCTTTTTCTTTTCTCACCCTGTGTGCTGCTCTGGTAATCAGCTAGCTTTACCTTTCACCTTTCTCCATGGGCAAGTCTGAGCCAGTCCTGGCTGTGATACCCAACAGCTTGACCACCTCTTTGTGTAACGTAGATAACGATGGCTGTACCCCAAGGTCCTGGCTGTGATACCCAACAGCTTGACCACTCTTTGTGTAACGTAGATAACGATGGCTGTACCCCAAGGTCCTGGCTGTGATACCCAACAGCTTGACCACTCTTTGTGTAACGTAGATAACGATGGCTGTACCCCAAGGTCCTGGCTGTGATACCCAACAGCTTGACCACTCTTTGTGTAACGTAGATAACGATGGCTGTACCCCAAGGTCCTGGCTGTGATACCCAACAGCTTGACCACTCTTTGTGTAACGTAGATAACGATGGCTGTACCCCAAGGTCCTGGCTGTGATACTCAACAGCTTGACCACTCTTTGTGTAACGTAGATAACGATGGCTGTACCCCAAGGTCCTGGCTGTGATACCCAACAGCTTGACCATTCTTTGTGTAACGTAGATAATGATGGCTGTACCCCAGGGGGAGGCAGCAGGGACTTAGGAGTGGAAGGGAAGGGGTATCCCACTAGGTTATTTTAGTGAGCAATTTCTTTTTTTTTCCTACCAAGAAAAAGAAAAAAAAGTTGTGGAAGAAACTACCTTTATCCTGGATATAATTTTTTACCCCCTCCCCAAAAACAAAACAAAACAAAACCAAAAAGCAGCAGAGGAGGGTGGTGATGAGGGGTAGGAATGAAACATTCTTGATATCGGTATTTATGGGTAACCGTTTGTGTGCTTTGGCTTCAGTGCAGTTCCCCCAGTTCACCCAGCTGTAAATGGATACCTGCCCTCTTTAGGGTCAGGGAAGGTAAAGCAGCGAGGGAGAGAAGATGGGCGCCGCCCTCAATATGCTGGCCCCTAGAGAAGCTGAGGTCTCTGATGCCTCACTCCCCTATGACCACCCAGGTTATGGGAAACCTTTACCCCCCCCAATATCCATATTTAATTCAGCAACTTGCTGGGATCTAAGCACTTTGATTTGTGTACTCGACAAGATTCAGCACTATAGAAATCCCATATATTATTATTATCAAAGTATTTGGTGTGAAATGGAGAAGCTTAGTTACCTTGATATACTTTTTCCCCTTAAGCCGTGCGTACAGTGTGAAAGTTCATGAAAGGATTAGTGTAGCTCAGAATTGTTTGTGTTTTCCTGTTTTGACAGAGTGTGGTATAATGCTGCTGTGTGTTAGCATTGTGAATGAATGATGTAAATGCTTTCTCTGTGTGTTGACAGCGGTGTGGGAGGTCAGCAGACGATGGCCCCGCCCTCCTTCATCCTGAAGGGCAGTAACCCCATACAGCTGGTCACCTCCTCCGTGTCCCAGGTCAGTGCCCTCTCCAATTAATTAATTAAGCTGGTTTCAGCCGCTGCCTGCCCCGTGTATACATACACGTGTAAAAGTAGTGTTCCAGGCCTTGGAACCATAGCAGGCACTGTTCATGTCTTTTGTATGTTTGTTTACACCCCCCCCCCCCCGAAAATAAAAAACCCAACCCAAAAAGCAACCAGTTAGCTGGGTGAATTAAAAGAAAGAGCTACTAAAAAAATCCCAGTGAAGTATCTTGTAATAGTGCATATGTGAGGTTCCAGCAGAAAATGAGTCCTGCATCTGACCCACTTTTCTACTAGCAGCCATTTTAGACGGGTACTAAAAACAAGACACCACAGTACATGATACTGTTGATGTTGTCTTCAATTTAACGTCTGTCCACTCTAAGTGATATTAGACGAGAAAGTGGAAGTGTAAGGAAGTTATGAAGTGAGTGGAAAGAGAAAACATAACCATTTTATTATGTGGTGCTGTTGTTGTTGTTGTCTTCAATTTAACGTCTGTCCACTCTAAGTGATATTAGATGAGAAAAGTGGAAGTGTAATGGAAGCGAGTGGAAAGAGAAAACATGATAAACATTTTACTATGGTGGTGGTGTTGCAGATACGCGCCGGCCTAGTATAGGGAGGACCCCCCAGGCGTTTGATAGCGGCAGTTGTCGGGGTCTGGCTCCATTACTCGCCATCTAGATAGTGAGACCCCATGAGACTGAGTGAAACGACTCCTGATACCCATACTAGGGGTGGGGTTGTCTTCATTTACTCTGCCAATATTTGAAAATAGGTGAGTACAGAACAACCATTTATACCTTTCCAAGCTTCTCCGCCATCTAACTGCTGCATTGAGCAGACAAGTAGCTGAATGGACGAGGGAGGCCTTGATAACTCATTAGTGGGGTGGTGTGCAGGGGCACGGGGCAGGGGGCAAGCAGTTTGTGCGTGAGTGTGGGGCTGGGGCCATGAGGGGTGTCTGAAGTTGGGGGTCAGAACCTACATCAGCTTCGGTCAACTGTGATGTGCAGCGAGAGTGAACGGGTGGTGGCCTTTGAACTATTGGGGGTGAGTTGGGTTAGAATTGGGTGGGATGGGTGTGGTTGGGTTAGATATGGGGGGGGGGTGAGTTGGGTTAGAATTATGTGTTGTGTGTGTGTGTGGTGGTGGGGTGGAGTTGGGTTAGAATTTGTGTGTGGTGGGGGGGTGGTTGGGTGGGGGGGGGGGGGGTGAGTTGGGTTAGATATGGGTGGTGGTGGGTGGGGGGTGATTGGTTGTGGGTGGGGGGGTGGGGTGGTGGGGGGGGTGAGTTGGGTTAGAATTATGGGTGGATGGGGGTGTGTGTGTGAGGGAGGGTGTGGGTGGTGTGTGTGCATGTGCGTAACCCCCCCTCCCGTCCCCAAAAACAACCAGCCTGAATAATAAAAATGTTGTGCTATTCCTCCCCCTCCTCAGCTGCCCCTGTCAAACCTGGTGGCAGCAGCCAACCCGGGGAACCTGCAGGGCCACGCGGTGCTGACAGCGCAGGGTTCCAACATCGTGCACACGCAGAACGCCCTCATCCAGAACCCCAACGTGGTCAACGTCAACGTCGCCCACGTCCTGCCCAACGGCCAGCTGCCACAGGTGCAGGTGAGCAATCATGATAATAACAATGATAATGATACGTGGAATTCATATAGCGCGATACCTTGTGAAAACAAATCAAAGGTGAGTGGCTGTCTGTCAAAAAACAAAAAAACAAAACAACCCCCCCAAAAAAAAACAAGTTGCTGTCTGTCTCTTCTCTTCTCTTTCTTTCTACCTGTATGTTGCTACACACCCTGTCGAATGGGTGCAACAACACCCAGGGTGTGCCATGCGGCTTTGTGGACAGCCATGAATTTGTACAGCATCACTGCAAACCTGATAAGAGTTGTCAAAGAGCTGTACAAGGCTGCTAGTGGAGTGTACTACAACAGCAATAATGGAGAGTGGTTTCGAACAACAGTTGAAGTAAGGAGGGCTGTCTACTGTCTACTGATGTGGCTTGTTCGTGTGCTGAAGCTTTTGAGTGAAATTGTACATGTGTGTGGTGTGTGTGTATAGGTTCATTGTACATGTGTGTGTGTGTGGGTTCATTGTACATGTGTGTGTGGTGTGTGTGTGTTAGGTTCATTGTACATGTGTGTGTGTGTAGGTTCATTGTACATGTGTGTGTGTGTGGGTTCATTGTACATGTGTTGGGTTGTAGTGTGTGTGTGTATTCATTGTACATGTGTGTGTGTGTGTAGTGAGGTTCATTGTACATGTGTGTGTGTGTGGGTTCATTGTACATGTGTGTGTGTGTGTGGGTTCATTGTACATGTGTGTGTGTGTGGGTTCATTGTACAGTGTGTGTGTGTGTGTAGGTTCATTGTACATGTGTGTGTGTGTGGTTATGTCATGTGTGTGTAGGTTCATGGTACATGTGTGTGTGTGTGGTTCATGGTACATGTGGTGTGTGTGTAGGTTCATTGTACAGTGTGTGTGTGTAGGTGTCATTGGATGTACATGTGTGGTGTTGAATGTGTGTGTTGATGTGTGTGTATCATGGTACATGTGTGTGTGGTATGGTGTGTGTGTGTGTAGGTTCATGGTACATTGTTGTGTGTGATGGTGTGGTGTGTGTGTTAGGTTCATGGTACATGTGTGTGTGATGGTGTGTGTGTGTAGGTTCATGGTACTGATGTGTGTGTTAGTATGGTAGTGTGTGTAGGTTCTGCAGACCCCGCAGGGCAGGCTGTATGTACAGACCCAGGCAGGCAGTCAGGCGTTGCCCCAGCAGCTGTGTCTGGGTCAGATGGCGGGGGCTCAGCCAGTGCAGTTAGCTGGTGCCCAGACCATGCAGGTGGCCTCCAATGTGGGACTAGCACCTCAGCCCGCCGCCGCCGCTGCTGCTGTCATTGCTCAGCCTCAGTCCAATGTGGCACTAGGTGAGTCAGTCCCTCCCACCACACTGCAGCCTGACTCTCTGTGTCCTGACTTTCTGTGTCCTGACTTTCTGTGTCCTGACTTTCTGCAGCCTGACTTTCTGTGTCCTGACTTTCTGTGTCCTGACTCTCTGTGTCCTGACTCTCTGTGTCCTGACTTTCTGTGTCCTGACTTTCTGTGTCCTGACTTTCTGTGTCCTGACTTTCTGTGTCCTGACTTTCTGCAGCCTGACTTTCTGTGTCCTGACTCTCTGTGTCCTGACTTTCTGTGTCCTGACTTTCTGCAGCCTGACTTTCTGTGTCCTGACTCTCTGTGTCCTGACTTTCTGTGTCCTGACTTTCTGTGTCCTGACTTTCTGTGTCCTGACTTTCTGTGTCCTGACTTTCTGTGTCCTGACTTTCTGTAGCCTGACTTTCTGTAGCCTGACTTTCTGGGAGGGGGGAGGACTGTGGTTTAAATAAAAAAATTTTTTTTTCTTTTATACGAGGAAAATGGATACGCATCTTGTGCTTTTTTACATCAGTCCCCGTTGTGTGTTGTGTGTGCATGCCTTTGTATCGGGGGTGTGACTGTGGGCAAACTGGCGCAGTTGGAGTCCAGGCTGATGTGACGTTTAGACCTGCTGGCCTGTTGCAGTTATCATGTTACTTGATTGTTCTGTTCAACAGTAGATGGATGTCTGACAATCTTGCAAGCACATATATATTGCCCACACTAACGTTAATCCTGTTCCGCTTTTTTGTTAAGAGCAGGCATTGTGTGCAGTGTTGAACAGATAACATATTTACAAAGTAACTGTACATCATCCCCACAGGGTGTGCACGCTCTTTTGTAGGTAGTAAAGTGACCATTGTGTGCAGTGTGAACAGAAACAAAATTACAAACTCAACACATGGGGACTGGGAGTAAAAAAACACAAGTGCTTAATCATTATACTTGATATAAAAGAAAAAGTAAACAAAGAGGGTTGGGCATTTGGCAGTAGGTTTTGTTTTTTTAAAATTTATTATTTTATATCGAGGATAATTGATTAAGCACTCGTGTATATTTTTTACATCCAGTCCCCATGTGTTTGTAGTTTTGTCAATTTTGTCTTCTGTTCCCACTAGCACACAATGGTCTACTCTTTTGAAAAGCAGAACAAGAGCTAAAGCATGTGCAAAATATTCTGAGTGCGTCTGCACACGGGGCCTTGGTTTATAGTCTCATCCAAAGGACTTCGGGGAGAATGGAGTCTGTACTGATGTTAACTCCAGAGGAAAAATCCCCTCGAACAGGATTCAAACCCAGGTTGACAGATTGGTATGTTTGTGTAAGCACCGTTTTTACTGATTGACTTTGAATTGTAGAGTTTATTAGGTACTTGATTTTTTGGTGTTAATCATATTAGATACTGGATTTAATCTGTTTACTTTGCAGTTTGATAATTTCGTGATTATGAGACATGTACATTATATTTGTGCTTTGTACTTTGCACTTATGCATATGAATATCTTGTGTGCTTATATTCACTGATCCATTTTTGAAAGCTTTTTTCAGTGCAAGTGTGTAAGGGAAGAAGTTTGTATTATCTATAACCCATCATTCAGATTTGAGCAAGGTTTGTATGGTTTCTGTGCTTGTCGCTTTTGTCCAGTGCTCTGCCCATGCTAGAGGATGCCATTTGGTACAAAGTGGTGTTCGTTGAAAACAAACTTCAATTGGCTTACTTCAGATGTGGATAGTGAACTTCTTTTCTTTGAGAAAAAAATTGGAATACGTGTGTGGTTTGTCTATTTTGCCAGATTGATGTGATTGGCAAGGCTGTGTCACGTTAATTTGAAAAAGAGATAACTGAACAAAGCATGTTTTACATTTTTGTTGTTGTTTTTTTGTTTAGTATTGATGTGTTTTCGTACAGAATACCTGCAAGTAACACAAAACATAATTGTGTTTATCATGGTTTATTATTTTTTTTCCAAAGGTGATGTCATAATTGTAGATGAGGTATATGAGTGATGAAGGAACATGCCTGGCATGTGTAGAACTGCACTCAATGTGCTACTTGAGATTTTTCACATTTCATTTGTGTGATACTTCATACAAATCTGTTGTTTAACAAGAGAGATAGAAATTACACTTCAAACACACCATTAGCCTTTGAATTGTTTTGGATTAACACCTTTTTGATGTTGTTTTACATACTCGAAACACCTGAAATATAACAGAAACTATTTTTGTGCTGTTTGTTTTAAATCTGTGTGTTTTGGGGCCTTTTGCAGTAATGTAACACCCATACAGTTGTTTACTGCATTTCATTTTGTTTACAAAAGAAATGTAATAATTACAGACAACACCCCCCCCCCCCCCCTTAAATATCTTTAGACACACAATGCTGAGATGAAAGCAAAATAATGCAACATAAGTAACAATCATTTGCCAACAGTAAAATTCATGCAGATCTGTCCCAATAGTATGAGAGAAACGACTTTTCAAACATGCCTACCCATTTCAGCTTATTTTGGCCAGACCTGTCTATGAACTGGTGTGTGTGTGTGTGTGTGTGTGTGTGTGTGTGTGTGTGTGTGTGTGTGTTCTCTATGCAGACTAGAGTTCATAGGCAGCAGGAAAAGAAGGGGGACATGTGGCAGTGAAAGATGTGCTGAAGTAAGGTGGTTGTGATTGATGTACAGGCAGCAGCACTGGCGTGGGACAGCAGCAACAGCCGCAGCAGCAGCAACAGCAGCCCAGCTACAACCTGATCAACTTTGGGGGGTCGCAGGGTCAGATCCTGGTGCAGCGCATGCCCTCCTCGGCCCCCGCCACCGTCTCCCAGCCCCAGCCCCTGCCCCAGGGCATCTTCCTGCGCGCCGTCAACAGCCAGCAGCAGCTGATCCAACAGCCCACCCTGCAGTCCACCCCCTCCACCACACAGGTACACACACACGCTGTTACCCCTGTTAAAAAAAAAAAGCAAATCAATGCTTACTCAATGTACCATCTGGAAATAAAAATTTGATTAATTACCCCTGTCAGTTTTAGAGAGGAGAAAAAAAGAAACCCCACTTGGTTCATTTATTGCCTAGATCATCTGTAGTATTATAGAGGAATTAAAAAACAACAAACTCTTGGTTCATTTGTTCCCTAGATCATCCGTAGTATTATAGAGGAATAAACAAAAAAAGATGAATGGAGAAATATTGGAAGAGGTGAGCCAATTCAAATACTTAGGCTCCATCCTAACAAAAGATGGCACATCAAACAATGAGGTGAAAGCTCGCATTGCAACAGCAACATCTGCTCTAGTCAGACTCCAGGGGATCATCAGAAGCAACAACATCAGCTTCTGCACCAAATACCACCTCTACAAATCCCTTGTGATATCTATCCTCCTATATGGCTGTGAATCATGGACTCTGACAGCAGAGTTAGAGAGAAGAATCCAAGCATTCGAGAACAAGTGCCACAGAAGACTCCTCAAAATATCATACAAAGAACACAAGACCAATAACTATGTGAAAGAAGAAATCAAAAAGCGTGTGGGCCCCCAAGAGCCTTTGCTCTCCACCATAAAGAGGAGAAAGCTGATGTGGTTTGGTCACACCACAAGACACAACACCCTAGCAAAAACCATCTTGCAAGGAACAGTCGAGGGCAAGAGAAGAAGAGGCCGCCAAAAGAAATCATGGGTTGACAACATCAAAGACTGGACTGCCCAACCCCTGCAAACGCCTCCTACTAGCCACACAGGATCGTGAAGCATGGAAAAAGATCTCCGTTGCGTCTTCTCTCATGTCCCCCCTACGTCCTTTGGGACATGGGACTGAGTGAGAGAGTGAAACAAAAAACCCAACAACTCTTGGTTCATTTGTTCCCTAGATCATCTGTAGTATTATAGAGGAATTAACCTTTAGCACGCTGAACGTTGAACGGATTATTTCCCTTGCATCTGCAGGCGCACTGTGTCGCCGAGCATAGGGTGTTTGAAATTCGCGGTTTGTGCGCGTAATGTCCAGTTCTATTTAAAGAAACACAGCTAGTTTCAGTTGAAAACGAGGCTGAACTTCCTTTCCCAGCCACCATTTGCATATTCTCCAAATCAACACAACGCAACGAAATTTTGAAAAGTCGACTTCGATTTTTGAAAATCCACGATCACGAAAATGGCGGACGACGATCGCGACCAGGTTTTACGTGAGTTGTTTTACAATTCCGACTCGGATGATGAGTTTACAGGCTTCACACAAGCTGAGATCGATGGTGAAGTGATAGAAGGTGATAATACTGAAGATACGAGTGACAGTGAAGACGAAACTTTGAATGGTGATCGGACTATTCCTAGTGGGTACGAACATACCTGTCTGAAGAATTTCACTGAAACTTCGGGACCAAAGGACATGCCTGGTGACATTTGTGAGGGAGAACTGTTTTGTTTGTTCATCACAGACGAAATATTAATGTTGTTTGTGACTGAAACGAATCGATATGCTGATCAGGTGAAGGAGAAGGAAAGGTGAAAATGTGGGTCGCCATTCGTACATCAGCACATGGAAAAAAGTTACCTTCGACGAAATGAAAGCGTTACTAGCCATTTTGCTTTTGATAGGCCTCACAAAACGTTCGTCGTTTGATCTGTACTGGTCAACAGATAATTACATTGAGATGCCAGGCTTCAGAAACATTATGTCTAGAGATAGATTCATGGCTATTCTCGCTTTTTTTTTTTCATCTGTCTGACAACGCCACTGCCAAACCCAAAGACCATCCAGAACACGACAAGGCCCACAAAATTCGTCCCCTCTACAACAAACTGGTCCCACTTTGGCAAAAATATTTCCAGCCAGGAAAAGAACTGTCTAGATGAAAGCATGATACCATTCAAGGGCAGAACAAGCATGCTGATCTACATGCCAGCCAAACCAACCAAGTGGGGCTTGAAAGCTTGGGGCCTTGCAGATGCCAAAACTATATAAATAATATATAGAACTATATAAATTCCATGTATTATTATTATTATTATTATTATTATTATTAAAACTGGATATATGTTCAACTGGCAGCTGTACTTAGGACGTGAGAACATCCAGGCACCAAGAGCAAAGGGTGTAGCTCATCAAGTGGTGACTTGACTTTGTGAAAAACTGTACAACAATGGACATGTTGTTTATATGGATAATTTTTTTCATCGCCTGCTCTCTTTGAAGACCTGGCCCAAAACCAGACAGGAGCTTGTGGCACAATGCGTATCAACCGCCAGGGTGTACCTGACAACATCAAGGTAGCCAAACCCTGTGCAGACCAGCCAGCCATCACACATGTGGAGGGACACATCAGGTACATCTGCTGGTATGATAAAAGGCCAGTGAACCTGATGACATCTGTCCACTCAGCCCAGACCTACAGGAAGGGAGTGAGGTCCAAACGTCACCAGGACCACACCCATGTCGTCGACAAACCGTGTGCCATCCAGTCCTACTCGCAGCACATGGGGGGGATAGACAGAGCAGACAAAGCCATGACATACTACATGGTTTTGCACAGATCAACAAAGTGGTGGAAGAAAGTGTTCTTCTATCTTCTGGAAGTGTGCTTCTGCAACTCCCTTGTCATCTGGAAGGCCCTCCGTGGACGTCATGTGAATGCAGAAAAATTCAGACTGGCCATTGTGCACTTTCTGCTGAGGGACTACCAGTCAGGTGTCTCTCACAGGAAGAGCAGGAAACCAGAGGACCCCCCTGGCAGGATTGTGATGACTGACCATCAGCTGGTGATCAACCCCAAACGGCTGAAGACTGGAAGACCTTCTCGCCTGGACTGTGTGGTGTGCTCTAACTAACCGTGACAAGAAGCGCCACCAGACTCAATATGTGTGCCGAAAGTGTGATGCAGCCCTCTGCCCACATCCCTGCTTCATGAGGTACCACAGTCTGGTGGATTATAAGGTTGATTACAGCGCTTCTCATTGGCTCTTTAGCCTTGCTTTGCAGCTGTGCTTACAACCTAATATACAGCAATCTCCCAACTTCCTTTCGCGCCTATTTTCAGCAGGGAGGAGACGCTTTTGGAATTTTCTTACAATTTTTTCAGCGATCGTTTAGTGTTGTCGACCTGGAGAAAAACCAGACATGTCGAATTCGGACAGAGACAGTGATGTTAACCTGACTATCAACGAAATGTTTAGGTACAATCCGACTACTGACCGTGCGAGTGAAAGGAAACGAGTCGGACATCGAAGTGGAGGTGCCAGAAGGTGCCGATCCCGACTACGACGCTGAGGAAGCGAGTGACAGTGACAGCGTTAGTGATAGTGTCACTGACAACTCGGTTGGAGACGATGGTGACACAGGTGCTATGGGCATGGCTGGATGTAGCTCATCACAGTGGTCTGCAAACGATTTTCAGGTGGAAGATAGATCGCTTGCTGCATACACTGGGCGTCCGTGCCCTCAAGTGAATTGTCAGTCGCCTTTCCACTATTTTTCACTTGTCTTTCCACATGCGGCGTACGTTACCATGGCCCGTGAAACAAATCTGTATGCAAGGCAGCAGCTTTTGTCTGTAGGTGTTCAGGAAGATATGATCGATGAGAAGTTTATGCCTACCACTGTGGATGAGATTCGTGCGTTCATTGGTCTTCAGATGTTTATGAATATGAATATAATACCACAACACAATTCATATTGGAATCTGTCTTCTCCTTTCTACAATTCTTGGATAGCATCAGTCATGACTAAGAATCGTTCCGAGAAGCTGACTCAGTATTTTCATCTTGCTGATTCCACCAAGGCTGTTCCAAGAGGTCAGGATGGTTTTGACCCCTTGTACAAAGTCAGGCCTCTCATCAACCTGACGCAGGAGGCTTTCTCAAGTGCATTTTTGCCTGGAAAATGCATCACTGGGGATGAGGCGATGATAAAGTTGAAGGGGCGTTGTGGTTTTCTGCAGTATGTGCCTGCAAAACCCTCTAAGTGGGGTATCAAGGTGTGGGCAGTTTGTGATGCTGACAGTTTCTATATGCTGAATTATTCAGTGTTTACAGGGAAGACCTGCTGGAACAGGAGAGGCACTTGGGGATCGTGTCGTCAAGCACTTGGTGACCCCCTACTGGAGAAGTGGCACTCTGTGGACTTTGACAATTATTTCACGTCAGTCCCCTTGATGGAATATGTATCTGTTCCTAAACAAGACCATGCCATGTGGGACTGTGCGTAACAACAGGAGGGGGTTGCCAGAGGATCTGAAACCAGCAAAGTGTGTAAAAAAATCTGGTGACACTAAACGCTGGTTTCGTCAGATCGGCAACAATGAGCAGAAGGGAAAACTCTAGGCAATTGCGTGGATCGATCGTAGCAAAGTGACCCTTCTTTCTTCTGCCCATGATGGAAGTGATGTGAGGTTGTCAGGAGAGGCGCAGGGGGTGTAGTTAGGGCGAGGTATTCAAGACCCCAGGCTGTGGCAGACTACAATGTGAACTACAACGGTGTTGACAAGCATGATCAAATGCGATCATACTATGGCGACAAGTTGAGGTTTGCAAAGTGGTGGAAGTATGTCCTGTTCTTCTGCTTGGACATTGCTGCAGTCAATGCTTACATTCTCTACAAGCAGTCTGCAGCAGCAAATGGTGAAACCATCAAAGGACATTACGATTTCCAGACAGAACTCGTCATGGGTTTGGTTGCCAGTTTCAATGGTCGAAAAACGTCGAGGCCGTCCAAGCATGCATGAGCCTTCTAGCCGGCGCAATCACACACCCTCCAAAATCTGAACTGCCAGAGGGAAAAAAGACTGTGTTGTGCAAGCAAGAAGGCAGAAAAACAACAGCAGGCAATGCCATCCAGTGGACTTATGAGTGTGTGATCTGTAGGGCTAACTTGTGTAAGGACCGGGGGTGCTTCAACTCTTTCCACCGTGTGTAAATAGGTCCCCCACACACTTATTCTTAGCATGACACCTGCTACTGCACTCCTGGACACCATAGAGACAAGACTTTGTCAACATTGTTGTGTACAGACTGAATCTGGGTTGACACAAGTATATATAGTACAAAGAAATGTGTATTCGTGTGGATAGAAAAGTGCATTACGTTTGAAAATTTCGAAAAAAAATGCTGTATATATATCTGTGTGTGTGAATTTAAAAAAATTCACTGGGACTTTTTGTGCTAATGGATGGATTACCTGGTCACCTTACCTACCTCCTGTGAGTGCAAAAAAATGTTATGTTGTTTTGTGTTTATTTTCTTTTTTCTGAACCTACCTATTTTTATGAATTGTTCACCTGTAGGAATAGGTGTATTGATAGTGTGACATATAATTTTTTTTTAATAAAAAACACCAAAACAACACAGGCAAAACAAAGAATATGCAATAACACACATATTCTGTAAATATCAAGTTTTTCTGAGTGATAGAAAATTTTGTATGATTTTTCATAACTGTGAAATTTTTGCGACTGAAAAACGTCGCGAAAATTTTGCATAGTTTTCATATTATCTATTCATCACTAACAACTCGCAACACCCAGTAATTTTTTCAGCACTATTCAGGAACAGAAAGGTTAAATTCAAAGCCTATGGTAAAAATAGGCGTGGGTTCTATTTTGGACTTCTTCTGGAATTCACATGATACAAAGCCTGCCAGCAAACCAAAGCTTTATGTTTACACTGGATCCATTATATTTTATTTTGATTTACTGCTTTCAGCGTTTGAGAGGTCGTCGAAAACGTGTAAAACATCCTGTTGGGCAGCGTAAGTTCAGATATATTCTTCCGCTTCCTAACAGAAATCCCCAGGATACCCCGGTAAGCATTTTAACTTAGCGTGTATCCATTGTCTGTTTAAAGGTGCTAAAAAGGAGAGGGGGAAAGTAGGTAGCGGCAGCCCCTGGCAAATCCTGTCATCACAGCTGAAAAATGGCCGTTTTTCGGTCTTTTCACTTCTTTATTACTCTGCTTCTGTTGTACTGATTACATTTTTTTATATATCAAAATAAAGTTCGGTCTTTCTCTTTTGATTGAGTGCATTTTTATTTCTGTGACTGATCTGAGATGAATATGCGAAGTGCGTGAATGAGGTGTGTGTTCTGCTAAAAAACGCTGCGCGGCAGCCATTTTCACGAACACGGACAAAGCTTCAAAAAGACATGCCCACTTTAAGTTCCACGAGTATTCTCGATAAACAATCAACCGTGCTATATCAGGTATCACTGTGTTCAGTATTTATTCTACAATACTGAAATGGGTAAACAAATATTGATTTATGGGTAGTTTTTGCAAAAATTCCGGGTTTTTTTGTGGCACACGATCTTCGTCGGCAAGTTCTAAAGAACCTGTAGCTTAAAATAGTCCATACTAAAGGCGAAAATGAAACAAGACCACCTATTGGTTCTAATTTGTAAATGGGTTAATGTATTCATGGGCTGTCCTACATACGCAAACCAATCAAAACAAAGTTTTCAAATCTGGGAAAGATCAGAAACATGGAGGCAAGAACAAACGATCGCTGCGAACCGATCATGTCAAAAATCGACTATTTTCTCGATTTACTGGGTAGATATGATAAATTTGTGATTGTAGATCATTAATGTTATTGTTTATATAGACACGGGTCGCGTAGTTTGAAAAAAAAATTCATTAGATCATTAAAAACGAAGACTTTGAAAAGGGTAGATATGATCGTCTTCGACAATCGGGCATGCGCAAACCGGAAAGAAGAAAACATGCCCAATTTCCTTGGATATTTTCAAGAAATTACTTCTTAAATTTATGGTGCTTATAAAATCAGATATTTTGAACATACTTTTATTCAAACTTTTTTTTTTTAAGGTTGTATAGTGAAATAGGTGTGTTATTGTACGTTTTATTGAGTGATCGCGATTCACTTCTTCGTGAAACAAACGTCGGTCGTTGCTTCTGTTTTGGGGGGATTTTTAAAAACCAGTTTAGGTCACGGTTTCATTTATGATTGATGAATTAAAAGTTTAAGTTTGTAACAGTTTTCATTTTTGTTTTTGGGGGGGGGGGGGGGGCGGGTGCACGACTTGGAATATTTTATGCAGCCTGAGTAGTAAATCACTAAAATGCCATATCAGTGTTTGAATGAATTTCTTTTTTAGTAACTTGAACTAAAGCAGGTTTAGTTTCAGCACAGTAGTACCACAAGTAAGCTTGCTCTTTGTGATTTATGCAGTGTATCTAATAGCCATAGTCTTTTCTTTTCATTTTCCCCAGTCATTCTCCTTTTCATTTCCCCCAGTCATTCTCCTTTTCATTTTCTCCAGTCATTCTCCTTTTCAGAGTTTCCATTATTATGTTTTTGTTTTGTTTTGACACATTTGAGGGTTCACTATCTTTACTACTTGAATTAGTACTTTACTTTTATTTTCTGTTGATTGGTTTTTATACTATTTCGAGATATTAAAAAAAGGCAGAATCCACTTAGGCTACTATTTTAATTGTGATTTTAAGAAAAGGATAAAGAAGTTGACACCGTTAAAAGTAAAATTGTGTTATGTATCGGGTAATTTTTAACCTTCAGTGACTTTACAAAAATATGTGACACATCTACATTGATAGATACCATCCCCAATACCACAGTTCTGATACTAATGAGATGTTTATAAATTTCCCTATGTGTGTCAGGTTATTTCAGTTGTCACTCCTTTTGTTTATCTTTTCTTGTTATCAGATTTCTTTTAAACCTTTTGGCAGTTTTGCCTTTTGAAAGGAAGAAACAAATTCTTTTACACTAATTACAGTTTTTTTTGCTGGTTTTCTTTTCTTTTTATTTATTGTTTTTTTAATTTATTTTTTATTCCCTGAAATTCTGACACACAGATGGAAGTCAACTGAGCAAGCTGGGGTCCATTTTTCTGGCAACTGGAAAAGGTTGTTGTCCAAAGGTGCCTGTTGTAGAGATTTCCAATCATCTGCTGATTCAGTTATTGGTACTGAAGCAAGAGGGTGGGAAGACATTTGATGAAACAGCTTCATTTCTCAGTCAACTCATTCCGGATGCTGAACTTTCAAGGTTGCAGTATCATCTCATTAAGGCAGAAGAAAATGTGCAACTTCTTTAGGATAAGTCACAGAGAGATGGATTTCTGTCTGAGCCAGTTCATGTTGAACAGCTGGGTCCACTGTTGCTTGCATATTTTGATAAAATTTGATGTTTTCTAACATTTCTCTAGAATGTTCGCCACATTTTTGGGCACTTGCTGCCATTTTGATTCCAAAATTACATTATGTAATGGATGAACAAATTCAACAAATGCATTTTTTAATAGCATATAAAACCATGTTTTACATCACCAAATTTCAAGTCAGTATCTCTACAGGTTCAAAAGTTATTGACAAAAAATCTACTGTGTACTGTAGTTTGGTCCGTCGCAGGGCATTTTAAGGTTTTTAGCAAAATCAGACCCCAATATTTGAAACATTTGGTCAAGTACAGCCTTAGGAAAAATTGGGCATAGTCTATATGAACATATCTTTTGAACAATGTAAAAAAGTAACCATAAGATGCCATCTTATCCTTCCTGTTGGACCTCAAACATGGCCAATCGTACAATTTGAACTGACTGCCAATCACACGATTAGGCATTTTCAACATAGTATATCTTTTTTTCCCTTCAAGATAGAGAGTTGATGTTTCTTGTAGGGATTATCAGTGTTACAGACATTGTATATAGAAATGTGCAGGAATGTGATTGCAGTGATTTGCACATTAGGCCCTTTCAAAGTATGGCTTTCATATTATGAAAACATCCAAAAATGTTATGTCATCTTTAGACACAATAACTTTTGAAAGAATAAAGATAGAGACTTACTTTTTTTAAAAATTGTGTTTCTTTTAAAAAGTTCTTTTTAAAAATACTAGTTTCATGCATGTATATATGCTATAAAAAAAATTTGGCTGCCGCTACCTACACTAACTACAGCAGCTAGTCTTTGGACGGTAGATATCTACTTTCAAGTCTTTCTACACTGGTTTTTTTGTTGGTTTTTTTTTTTGTTGTTGTTTTCATAGTAGTAGTAGTAGGCACCCATCAGTCTGGGAAGACTATGGAGTTGCGCTCTAGTTTTTAGAGCGCAAAGCCTGGATGTTGATGGAGATAGTATTATGTGGTTGTTGATGTTGATGGAGATAGTGTCATGTGGATGTTGATGTTGATGGAGATAGTGTTGTGTGGATGTTGATGTTGATGGAGATATTGTTGTGTGGATGTCGGCAGATGCCCCCCCAGCAGCTGGTGACGCAGCAGACAGGGGGCAGCACTCCGGGCATTCCCCTGCAGCAGTTCCTCACTGGCATGGGGGCGCCCTCCCTTCAGCTCTTGGGGGCGCCACCAGGGGGCGCCACCCCTCAGGCCTCCTCCTCCACCACCACCACCTCTGCCACCGCAGCTGCTGCCCCCCCCGGCATTCTCCTCCAGCCCCTCGTCACGGCCAACCAGATGCCTCTGTTGGGACAGCAAGTGTCCACACAGGTTGGTTGCTTTGGCTCTTTGTTGCGACAGCCGGTCTCCGCCATGCAGGTTGGTTGCTTTGTCTGTGGTGTGTGTGTGTGTCTGTGGTGTGTGTGTGTGTCTGTGGTGTGTGTGTGGTGTGTGTGTCTGTGGTGTGTGTGTGTGTCTGTGGTGTGTGTGTGTGTCTGTGGTGTGTGTGTGTGTCTGTGGTGTGTGTGTGTGTGGTGTGTGTGTCTGTGGTGTGTGTGTCTGTGGTGTGTGTGTGTGTGTGTCTGTGGTGTGTGTGTGTCTGTGGTGTGTGTGTGTGTCCGTGGTGTGTGTGTCTGTGGTGTGTGTGTGTCTGTGGTGTGTGTGTGTGTCTGTGGTGTGTGTCTGTGTGTCTGTGGTGTGTGTCTGTGGTGTGTGTGTGTGTGTCTGTGGTGTGTGTGTCTGTGGTGTGTCTGTGGTGTGTGTCTGTGGTGTGTGTGTCTGTGGTGTGTGTGTGGTGTCTGTGGTGTGTGTGTGTGGTGTGTGTGTGTGTGTCTGTGGTGTGTGTGTGTGTCTGTGGTGTGTGTGTGTGTCTGTTTGTGGTGTGTGTCTGTGGTGTGTGTGTGTGTCTGTCTGTGATGTGTGTGTGTGTCTGTGATGTGTGTGTGTCTGTGGTGTGTGTGTCTGTGGTGTGTGTGTCTGTGGTGTGTGTATGTGTGTCTTGTGTGTGTGTGTGTCTGTGGTGTGTGTGTGTGTCTGTTTGTGGTGTGTGTCTGTGGTGTGTGTGTGTCTGTCTGTGATGTGTGTGTGTCTGTGATGTGTGTGTGGTCTGTGGTGTGTGTGTGTTGTCTGTGGTGTGTCTGTGTGTGTGTGTGTGTGTCTGTGGTGTGTGTGTCTGTGGTGTGTGTGTGTGTCTGTGGTGTGTGTGTGTGTGCCATCTGTGGTGTGTGTGTCTGTCTGTGGTGTGTGTGTGTCTGTCTGTCTGTGGTGTGTGTGTGTGTGTGTCTGTCTGTCTGTGGTGTGTGTGTGTGTCTGTCCGTCTGGTGTGTTTGTGTGTGTCTCTGTCTGTCTGCCTTTCCCTCTCTCTCATCAATGGCAACCTGTTTCTTTCTGCTTTGTTTACCTGGAAAAGACTGTTGGCTAACAGGTTCCTACATGAACTGGCTTCTTGATGTTTATGTGTGTGTGTGTGTGTTTTGTTTTCCCAATGTTTTGTTTTTGTTGTTGGTATGATTCAGTTGTAAGCTTCTATAGTTTTCATTTGGGGGCTGATGTGTTGTTGTCTTGGTCTTCTTATTTGTGGATTTTGCAGAAATAGATTTTGTGCAAGTGTATTGTTGAGGGATTTTGCAGAATTAGATTTTGTGCAAGTGCATTGTTGAGGGATTTTGTAGAAATAGATTTTGTGCAAGTGCATTGTTGAGGGATTTTGTAGAAATAGATTTTGTGCAAGTGCATTGTTGAGGGATTTTGTAGAAATAGATTTGTGCAAGTGTATTGTTGAGGGATTTTGCAGAATTAGATTTTGTGCAAGTGCATTGTTGAGGGATTTTGTAGAAATAGATTTTGTGCAAGTGCATTGTTGAGGGATTTTGTAGAAATAGATTTTGTGCAAGTGCATTGTTGACATTATCCACAGTCATTTTAGGAACTTCTCCATGTCTCTGTTTGCTTGTCATCTGTAGATACTTCCTTTTTTTTGTAGTTGTAGCAGTACCCTTGGGAAATGAAGGCCTGTTTAAAGTAAGAAAAAGTGTTAGGAAGATTATTTCAGAATAAGCCAAGTTCATATTTGTCGGCTACGAGAGAGAACTATGAAGACACCAGACCTGTGCACCTTCCGTATTTTTCCGTATTTGTTCCGGAAAAAGTTGGAAAATACGGAAATACGATTTTATTAATCAAAATCCGATTTTTGTCAACAAAAAATCCGGAAATCGAAAACGTCGTCTTCTATCGTTCAGCGATGCCGTTTATCTCGCGTTACGTCGTCTGCTAAGCCCTATCGTTCAGTTACTTATCTCCCCTGATGACGCATGCGCACAACAGTATCTTCAAAACAAAATGGCGGAAAGTGTAAACTTTCGCGGAGGAACAGATCAACCTGATACATTTTATAAGCAAAGAAAGACGCGGAGTGAATGCAAAATGACGCTAACAGGCCAGGATGGGGCTAAAAGAGGTACAGTTGCGGATATAGATGCATAAGCAGCAAAATTGGCTGTTGGTTTTGCCGAGTAAGGTTTGAAACCTGCGCTACGTCTCGCATCAGGCTACTCGCTAGTGAAAGTTGAACTTTCATTCGCAAGTGGTGTCGAAAATTGGAATGCGGTCGGAACATAGCAAACCAAACCACGGCTCTTCATTTATAGAAGCGCTGATTTCTTGGAAAATCATGGAACAGTAAAATTTCTTGCATCTTCGAAAAATCAGTTGATCGTTAAAACGGCAAAGTGACTTGTTCTGAAGTTACATGAAAACTCGCTCAGAAGTTATATCGTACCGAACACGGCTTCAGCTCTGGTGCTGTACTGGACAGCAGCAGAGCACACACATACACAGCACTTGTTTTCTGGCCATGCAAACTGTCATTGTGAGTCCACTCCGAAATCAGATTAAAAATAAAATGAGAAAGGCATAGGATCTTCTTAAATCTTCACCAGAGAGTGTATTGATCTCTCTCTCTCTCTCTCTCTCTCTCTCTCTCTCTCCTCTCTCTCTCTCTCTCTCTCTCTCTCTCTCTCTCTCTCCACGTTTTCCATTAACCATCACAGTGGTACACACAAACTTATATTACCGCTACCCAGAATAGATCTGTTTATAACAAGTTTGACGTACTCTGGTGCTCTCTCTTCTCTCTCTCTCTCTCCTCTCTCTCTCTCTCTCTCTCTCTCTCTCTCTCTCTCTCTCTCTCTCTCTCTCTCTCTCTCTCTCTCTCTCACACACACACACACACACACACACACACACACACACACACACACACACACATATGCCTCCACATTGCACAAAGTGGTGCCTGGAGAGGCCTCCAAACTGCCTTTAAAATGCGAAAAATCGTTTTCGGCCGGGGGGCTTTGCCCCCCTGGGCCCCCCAGCAGGGCTTTGCCCCTGCACCCCACTGGGGCCTAAGCAGCCCCTGGACCCCGGCTCAATTTCCTCTTTTTTTTTCTCTCCCAATTCTACACTCTGTATATTACATCACTTATGAAATCATCAGACCTGTCCAGATTTGCTAGTTGATAAAAGAAAAAGCTTATGAGCTTTTGTACAATGGAAAGAAATTGGAAGGGGGATGAGCAAACAAATACAGATACAAAAACCCAATTAAAAAAAAGACGTTTATGCATCATGTTGAAAAAGTGTATCACGAACAACGCGCAAAAATACTGAAACTCGGTGAAAAATACTGAAAATTGCCATGAAAATACTGAAATCAGTAGTAAGGGGGTGCACAGGTCTGAGACACTAATACTGATCTCCTACAGAAGAAATATAGATATTAATACTCATCTACAGAAGAAAAATGAAGACACTAAACTCTGTACTGATCTCCTACAGAAGAAATATAGACACTAATACTCATCTACAGAAGAAAAATGAAGACACTAAACTCTATACTGATCTCCTACAGCAGAACTATGAAGACACTAAACTCGATCCTCTCCTCTCCTACAGCAGAACTCTAAAGACACTAAACTGTATACTCTCCTCTCCTACAGCAGAACTCTAAAGACACTAAACTCTATACTCTCCTCTCCAACAGCAGAACTCTAAAGACACTAAACTCTATACCCTCCTCTCCTACAGCAGAACTATGAAGACACTAATACTTATACAGCAGAAATATAAAGACACTAATACACGTCTACAGAAACATAAAGACACTAATGCACATCTACAGCAGAACTATGAAGACACTAATACTCCTACAGAAATATAGACACTAACACTCCTACAGAAGAACTACAAAGACACTAATACATGTCTACAGAAGAACTACAAAGACACTAATACATGTCTACAGAACTATGAAGACACTAATACTCCTACAGAAGAACTACAAAGACACTAATACTCCTACAGAAGCAGCAGAAGCCTGACGTGTCATGTTGACACTGGTTTTCAGGCAGGAAGCAAGCCTGGCACGGTGACGGTGAACCTGGGCGGGCAGAACATGAGCCTGCAGCCCCTGCAGAACGTACCTGCCCTGCAGCTCAACAGCACGCAGTCACAGCCCATCTTCCTGCAGCAGCAACAGCAACAGCACAAGGTGACCACCATCCAGCAAGCTGTTGTGCACGCTCCCTCCAAAGTGTCCACAGGAGGGAGCAAGAAGTCCAAAAGCAAAGCCTCCAGTAGTAACTCTGCAGCAGCCTCCTCCTCTGCTGCCTCCTCTAGCTCCTCTTCAGTTGTGCCCGCCATGAGCACGGACAACATTCTCTCTGCGGCCCTCATGTCCAGCGGCATTCTGGACGACCTGGGACTGAACAGTCCGGTGAACGGCAGTGACCTGTCAGACCCCTCCCTCATGCAGGCTGACATCTCCATCACACCCTCCCCCTCCTCATCCGTGCACACCTCCCACACCCCCACCCCGCCCCCCCTGCCCCCCACACCCCCCGTCCCGGGGCCGGCGAAGAAGGGGAAGAAGAAGAAGAAGGAGGCTGGGGGGGGCAGTGTGCTGCAGCAGGTGGTGTTCAGCAGCACGGCGGTCAGGGCCGCCGTCAGCATCACCACCGCCTCCCCCACCACCGTCACCACCACGCTGTCGCAGTCCGCGCTGTCGGCCCAGACGCTGATCGCCAGCACCCCCACCTTCGCCAGCACCCCCCTCGTCTCCCTCAAACCCGGCAGCAGCAGCAGCAGCGGCAATGTCCTGCCCGCGCTGGCCCCTGTCACCTCCCTCCCTGCCGGCACCCTCCTCCACTCAACCCCCACCCTGGGTGGCCGCGGCAAGCAGCAGGGCGGCGTGACGACGGTGGTGAAGGGGGTGGTGAGTGGGGAGGACTTGGTGGAGCTGCGCAGCATTGAGGCCAGCATGAGCAAGCTGAAGGACCACCACGACCAGACCAGCCTGGCCCTCATGCAGCAGCTCGACATGAAGCGACGCAAGATCCTCGCCGCCAACGGAAACGCCCTCGCCCTCGCCAAGCAACAGGTCAGGCCTGGTTTGTCTCTCTGTGTTGTGTCTCTTGGCTGTTACTGTACCATCTCTAATCTCTGTGTCTTGGCTGTTACTGTACCATCTCTAATCTCTGTGTCTCTTGGCTGTTACTGTACCATCTCTAATCTCTGTGTGTCTTGGCTGTTACTGTACCATCTCTAATCTCTGTGTCTCTTGGCTGTTACTGTACCATCTCTAATCTCTGTGTGTCTTGGCTGTTACTGTACCATCTCTAATCTCTCTGTGTCTTGGCTGTTACTGTACCATCTCTAATCTCTGTGTCTTGGCTGTTACTGTAACAGTCTCTAATCTCTGTGTCTCTTGGCTGTTACTGTACCATCTCTAATCTCTGAGTCTTGGCTGTTACTGTACCATCTCTAATCTCTCTGTGTCTTGGCTGTTACTGTACCATCTCTAATCTCTGTGTCTCTTGGCTGTTACTGTACCATCTCTAATCTCTGTGTCTTGGCTGTTACTGTAACAGTCTCTAATCTCTGTGTGTCTTGGCTGTTACTGTACCATCTCTAATCTCTGTGTGTCTTGGCTGTTACTGTACCATCTCTAACCTCTGTGTGTCTTGGCTGTTACTGTACCATCTCTAATCTCTGTGTCTTGGCTGTTACTGTAACCGTCTCTAATCTCTGTGTCTTGGCTGTTACTGTAACCATCTCTAATCTCTGTGTCTTGGCTGTTACTGTACCATCTCTAATCTCTGTGTGTCTTGGCTGTTACTGTACCATCTCTAATCTCTGTGTCTTGGCTGTTACTGTACCATCTCTAATCTCTGTGTGTTTTGGCTGTTACTGTACCATCTCTAATCTCTGTGTGTCTTGCCTGTTACTGTACTGTCATCAGTCTTCTTCTTTTTTTCAAGTTAGGCCTGGCCTCTCGTGTGTCTTGGCTGTCACCCTTTTTTTCATGTTCAGTTCAAATCTCTTGCTTCTTGGCTGTTACTGTCACCATCAATCTTCTTCCTTTCATGTCAGTTCAAATCTCGTGTCTGGGCTGTTACTGTCACCATCAATTTTTTTTTTTTTTTTTTCAAGTCAGGCCTAATCTCAGTGTCTTGGCTATTGCTGTATCCATCAATCATCTTCTTTTCAAGTCAGGCCTAATCTCAGTGTCTTGGCTATTGCTGTAACCATCAATCATCTTCTTTTCAAGTCAGGCCTAATCTCAGTGTCTTGGCTATTACTGTCTCCATTGGCACTTTCTCTATCCCCAGGTGCGGATTTATCCGTTACTTTCCCTTTTGCCCTCCCATTCTGCTCTATTCTCACCGTGTCATTTTAGCTTGTTAGCTTTAGCTGCCACGTTGGCCGTACATCCTTCACA
Source organism: Stramonita haemastoma (assembly GCA_030674155.1). Classification (NCBI taxonomy): domain Eukaryota; kingdom Metazoa; phylum Mollusca; class Gastropoda; order Neogastropoda; family Muricidae; genus Stramonita; species Stramonita haemastoma. Next base: position 47,155,564 of record CM060337.1, read on the forward strand.
GTTAATTTGCATAAAAATTGAATTTGTTGTGTTTTTTGTTGTTTAACGTGTCATATGCTTGTAGTATGGTTTTGGTATATTAGACTTTCACTGCTGACGAAGCAACAGACTTTTTAATGAGTTGTGACGTTGCCAATGAAGACGGTGTTTTTGATAGGGATCGTGAGATACTAACTGTGTGCTGCTTGAGGAGAGAGGATGACCACCAGCTGCAAGGGGTGGGTGGGTGGGGGAGTGATGGGCATGGCCTTGGTACTGTGATAATTGCTAGGATAAACATCAACTGTGTACGTGAAAATGAGCCACATGCCGTAGGGTGAAGTGCCAGCATTCTGTACATAAAAGTAGTGTAGAAAAGTTCAGGAACTTACTCGGACAAGGGAAGAAATGTTATCTGTTTATTGCAAGACCGTCATTGTGACTGTGTCATGTGTACAGTTAAGTGGTTCCCTTTGATTATATTACATTGGATGCGATGCTGGAAAAATACTTGTATAGTACCTATGTTTGTCTCTGTTTATTTGTGATTCTTGCAGAAATTTTTTTTGTTAACCTTTAGCACACTGCAGGCATATCATGTCCCCAAACGGATTATTTCCCTTGCATCTGCTGGCGCATCGTGTCGCTGAACATAGGGTGTTCAAGTTTCGTGGCTCATCAGCTCAGTTTCTGTTACTAATGGCAACAGACGTCACTTTTGATTTAAAACAATGCTAAAGTTTCCTCTACTGTCTGCCATTTGCATTTTCTTCAACACAATACACAAAAGTGAATTTTTGCAAAGTAAAAATCAATTTTCATGATTTGTTCAACACCAAAATGGTTGACACCGATTCCGAATGATTTTTGCTGGAAATTTCCATCAAATCTTACTCTGAAAATGATTTGAGAAGGCTTCAAACTCATTAAAATTGACTTTAGAGTGATGGTAAGGGATCTAGGTCACAGTGTTAGTGTTTATAATGAGATCAATGATGACACGAATATGATGTTTGGAGAGGCCGTAAACATTTGTTGCCTATCACAGAAATTTCTGGCTAAAAGGAGATGCCTGATGGCATTTCTGAGGGAAAATTGTTTTATTTATGACTGATGAAATTATCACTTTGTGACCGTCTGACTGAAGTGTCGCAGTTTGAAAATCACACTGTCAGTTTTCCCCCACTTTCAGCTCACAGCTGCTAATTATTTCATCCCAGCTCAGCCCAATTGTGGCCAGCTGGCTCTATTTTTAGCAGGAGCTGACCACACATAGACGACTAGGTAAAAGGGAGGAGCACGCTAAATTTAGCACTCTTGACTAGCCCTTCAAGAAGGCCTTTGACAGAGTGTGGCATGCAGGCCTTTGGCAAGTCCTCAGGAAGTTTGGCATTGAGGAGGGTCTCATCCAGATCATGGAAGTGCTGTACAACACCTCCAGCAGTGCAGTCCTCCTCAACGGCCAAGCAGGAGACTACTTCAAGACCACAGTCGGCGTCCGTCGGGGCTGCTTGCTCTCTCCAACTCTCTTCAATCTATTCCTGGAGAACATCATGAGGGAAACACTTTACGACTTCCACTCTACCATCTCAATAGGAGGGCGACCCATTAACAACCTGCGCTTTGCTGACGATATTGATCTCATGGGAGGCAGCAACAAGGAACTCCAAGACCTTACCAACAGACTGGTAGACAGAGCAGGTGCATATGGGATGGAAGTCAGCTCAGAAAAGAGTAAAGTATTGGTCAACAGTACAAACGACACCACAGCACAGATCTACATGAATGGCCAGCAGCTGGAAGAAGTAGATGCTTTCAAATATCTTGGTGCTACCCTCACGAAAGATGGACGCTCCACCACAGAGATCAAGACCAGGCTAGCCATGGCAACATCAGCTATGGCAAAACTGAACAAGATATGGAGAAGCGACAACATCAGCTTCAAAACAAAAGTCAAATTGTTCAGATCCCTGGTCATGTCCATCTTGCTCTACGGCTGTGAAAGTTGGACAATGACCACTGAAACCACCAAGCGGATCCAGACGTTCGAGACAAAATGCTTCAGGCGACTGCTTGGAATTTCCTGGAAGGATAGGAAAACAAACACCTTTGTGCGAAGTCAAGTCGCACTGATGGCTGGCCCTCGGGAACCCCTACTAGCCACTGTCAAGAAAAGGAAGCTGGCATGGTTCGGCCATGTCACACGCCACAACACCCTCCCCAAGACAGTCCTACAAGGAACGCTAGAAGGTGGCAGACACCGAGGCAGACAAACCAAAAGCTGGATGGATAACATCAAGGAGTGGACCCACCTGGACAGTCCAACACTTATTCGGAAGGCGGAGGACAGGGCTGGATGATGACGGCTGGCTGCAGAATTGTCTCTCATGTCTCCTCCACGACCATCCCGGTCATGAGAAAAGAAGAAGAGACTATCCCTTACTGAGTGATGTTGGATTTGTGCACTATGAAATGTGTATACAGCAACCCCTACTGTAACCAGACCCATAACACTTGCACCTCAGTAGTTCTCTTTACAAGATGTTGCAGCAGCAGCACCACCACACACTTGATTGCTCAAGGAATAGTGATTACATTGTGTGCTATAACGGGGTGGTTGTGTGTGCAGCAGGAAGGGCATCAGTCAGAACAGAGGCTGGGAGGAGCGGGCACAATGCAGATCCGCCTTCAGGGGCAGTCGGTAACCACCCACATCCCTGCAGACAGCAGCAGCAGCAGCCTGCCTCAGGCACAGCAGACAGGTGTGACACAGGTGTCCATACAGCCCAAGGCCATCCTCCCTCTGGGGTCCCAGGGGCAGACGACCCTCCAGCTGACGACACCGGCGGTGGACGTGAAGCCAGTGGTGGGGGCGCCCTCTGCCCCTGTGCTGCAGATCCAGCCCAAGTCCAACAGCAGCAGCAGCAAGCTGACCCTGCTGTCCCCCAAGGCAGAGCCAGCCACCTCCTCCTGCACCAGGGGGGGGGAGGGGGCCACAGACATCAAGCCGGTGTTGGGGCTGGGGGGGGTGGAGCTGGCTCACTCCTCCTCCACCATCAGCTCCTCAGGGTCGACGTTTCCCGCGGGCACAGGGAAGGTGATCATGGCCATGGCCAACCCTCCCGCCCCAGGGGCCGCTGCTGCAGTGCAGCCCAACGTGCTGAGGATCCAGTTTGGCGGCCCCAGTGGTCAGCCCTCAGCTTTCCCCAAAGTGGCCACCACCCCCGTCACTGTCACCACCACCGCTCATCAACCCATACTGCCTTCTCCACACAAGGTAGGGGGTGCTCCACTCACTGCCGTAGATTAGATTAGAGTAATCATAGGAATTCATCCTTTTTCTTTCTGAGTCTTGCATAGATCTCTACTCTGCCCCTTTTCCCTTCTTAGCCCCAGCAAAATGACTTGATAGAAGAATTTGGGTGTGAGAGAGTCGTCCTTGGAAAGGGACACCAGGTTTCACTTGCCCAAGATACACTGCTGGGATTCTGATTGATTCTCAAAATGGAAAGAGAAACGTTGGATATGTCAAGAGCATGTAATGCTCCTTACCTGGCCATGTTCAATGCAGATTTCAGTACTAGTTATGCCCTGGACTATGCCATCATCCCCCTCCCCCCCTTTTTTTTTTCAGAGTACTGAACCTTACTGATGGAGAGCACTTTTTTTTGTTTTGAATTCTACTTCAATGAATCTTTCGTTTGGATTGTGAGAGAAAAAAATGAAAAGGTCCTCAATTGTTGATATGTGTGTACGATGTCTCAAAGAGTTGAATCTGAGTGCTATTGACTGACTGACTGTGTGTGTGTGGTGTGTTTGACGTATAGATTGGGATAAGCAGCAACACAGCGACGACAGTGACCACATCAGCAACGTCCTCGCCCGCTGTGTCCCATGCACTGGCTGTCAGTGCACCCACCAACCAGGCCCGCCCAGTAGACATCAAGGTGAGTCCTCCTCTCTTTTGTTGGTGCAGGCTGCTTTTCCTTGTACCTCCCTCCCTTGTCTTTGGTTTTGGGGGGTGGGGTTATTTTGAAGAGCTGGACAAAGACGGCTTGATGGGGAGCTGATGATAGAAGAATTAAAGATCCCATTGACAGAAGAGGACAGTCCGCAGAAAAAGGGTGGGTGAAAATGGAGATGGGGAAGACATGACGATGGAGATGTAACGAGAAATTCAGTGACCAAGAGTTTCTGGAAGAAAGGCAGGAGAATGAACCCAGAAGGCAGAAAACAGGAACCCAGAAGGCAGAAAACAGACGAAGAAGACTGACAGGCAGGAAAGAGACAAGGCAGAGGCAAAGAGAGGGACAGAATAGAGGGGATTCCTAGCACAGAACCTCCAGAAGGTGGGGATACTATTTATACTGAAAGGCCCCCGGTATCCCCATGGGGGGAGGCAGTTCATTGCACAGGGATCAAGGTTAGGAGATTGATGTCATGAATCTACCAAGAGAGACCCAGATGGTGCAGAAGTTATGTCGCAGAAGTGTACTTCACTCTGCTGTTGGCAAGGTTGATATTTGTGTCAGCAAGGCTGGAGGAGAATAAGACCACGCGCAGTGTTGGTCAGGTAATTTAAACACCCCTGAAGTTCTCATCTGCAAAATGAAGTTACTGTTTTGTATGGTCCCAGTCTTTGCTGCACTGAGCCCATAGCACACTCACGCTGTTGGAAGTACTAGCAAGAAAGCAAATTCACATCCCAAATTCCAATACTGTATTTTCTCAAAGACAGAGAAGTTCCCACAGAATCCAGAGACAAGTGTGTCACGAATTCAAGCCCACGACCACCCTGCCTGTAATACAAAAAACAAAACAAAACAAAAAAAAAACGCACCACCTTAACCATTGTGACCCTGTAGGATGTCCACCACCAAACTTGCTGGTGACGTTTGACATCCAAAGCGGTTGGTTGGTGTTGGTGGCGGTCAGGCATTGGTGGAGCGAGTGTGGTAAAAGTGACACCCCCCTCTCCTCTCCCCCCCTTTCAGATCGCCAACAAGGTGATGACAGTGCAGCTGACGCCGCTGCAGCAGGAGAAGTTGGAGTTGCACCTGTCGCGCATGACGCTGGACCAGCAGCAGGCCTTCCTACGTCAGCAGCAGCATATCCTGGCCAAGCTGCAGCACCGCGTGGAGGAGGCAGCCAACACCAACGCCAACGCTGCTGCACACACACCCACGCCTCAGGTACTTACTGCTGCCTGGGTGTGTGACTGACTGCGTGTCACTGCAGCCTGTGTGAAGCTGGTGTGATGATGAGCTGTGTTGTTGTTGAGCCTCCGGTCTGTGTTGTCCTCATACATACACAGAGCTGCTCTTTGTCTTGTCTGTGATTTAGAAAGCCTCTGGTATATCACTACTTAGCTAGTGACTCTGCGGGGTTAGGACCGTTTGACTTCAGCCCTGTGGGTTTGAATCGTGGCAGTGGCGTGTGTGGGGATTTTTGCCATCTCCCAGGTCAACTCAAAGTGAGGACCTGCCAGTGCCAAACACTATTCATGTATATAATTATATACACATGCAGAAGATGAAATATGCCCAGTAAAAATTCTGTTGATCAGCATGAACAACCCCCCACCCCGAAAAACCAGACGTAGCATGCATCGTGTACGAAAAAAGAGGGGGTCTGACGTGAAGTTGGAATTGTAAGTTGATGTAGGCCAGTAGGCAGACCTGTTGCCGAGTTACTCATGCATGGATCACACAAGGGAAGGCAGAGGAGGAGGAGATACCACAAACCAAGCCTGAAGTCGAGGAAAGCTGAGCCTGTAGTCTGTCTGTGTAGTGTAGTCTTTGTGTCAGTAACGTTAGTCTTGCTTGCAAAACGTATCTGGTTTGTGTTGCCCTGTAGCTGTTATCTGTTGTTACACGTGGTTTACAGTCCGCATCACTCTGAACCATGCTGAAAAGATGATTTATAATTGTAACAGACACTGTCCTTATTGCAAGTATGAAAAGTTGTGATTTGGGAATTGGCTTCAGGTATTTGCATGGGACTTTCTGCATCTGTCTGCCTGTTTACCATGTCAGATTCGAAGAAGACTGAGCTTTGTTGTAAACTACACATGATCTTTTTATTATCGTTGTGTAAGATTCTTTCAGGCTATTTGTTATTTTCTGGTACTTGTACAAACCAGTGTTAATGCTGAGGTTTGTAAAGACGTATGTTTCTCATTAAGAATTGATATACATATATAGACTTCATCAATATTCTCAGAGATTGATATGATGATAAGACACTTCGTCTACAGTTTACACCTGTACACCAATATTGAATTGATTTATATAGACTTCACGCCATTCTTCTTAGAGATTGATGCGGTGACAGTTAGACACCTTGTCGACAGTTTACACCTGTAGACTGATATTGAATTGTTGTTGTATTGGGAAAGCTGATGTCAGAACTCACAAGCCAATGTATGTATGTGTGTGTATGTATCAACAGTCAGAACTTAAATCTAATGTATGTATGCAGGGTTCGCGATAACCGGTAATTGTCGGTATTTTACCGATTGTAAACAGGGAATACCGAAAATTTTCGAAGCAGCCAGTACCGCGAACCGGTTCTGTTTGCCTGTGACCGATTAGATTTCCGTCTCAAAAAAAAAAAGTCTGAAGTGACGTTTTCTGACAGTCTGTCATGCGCCTGTACTGTGCTTACCGCACCTACCCCTTCCCACCCCTTTCGACGACCATCTTTAGCGCCAGCCTCATTATTAGCCTAGCACGCAGAACAGCAAGCTTTACTGTGAAAGAATAGAGCTTCGCGCTCATCTCGGCATGACAGCGACTTCCATTCACATCGAGTAAATGGGGCCTAGATTTATTTATTCTGTATTCTTTTAATCTTTTATATCGAGGATAATGGAATAAGCACTCCTGTGCTTTTTCACATCCAGTCCCCGTGTGTATGCAGTTTTGTAAATGTAATCCGTTCCCACGACGGCCTGCTCTTACGAAAAGCGAAAAGCGAGGGTCTATGACTATGAATTTGCGCGTTGCTTTCAGAGAGAAGAATCGAAAACCAAATCTAAAATGAACAAAGATCTAGATGAGCGCTAAGCATAGAAACAAGAAAGAAGAATATAAGTCACACCAACAGACTGACACGGACAGTGGCACAGGCGCTAGAAAAAAAATCCTATTTCCTTTGTGGCTTCATGCCCAAGAAGCGAGTGGCAGCAAGCAGCACGGCAGTCAAAGTCTGAGAGATTCGCGTTCAATTTAGATTTAGTTTTGCTGCCCAACAATCCCCCCCTCCCCCACCCCCTCACTGATTAGTTTCGTTTTGTTCACAGTACGTACCGGATTTTATTTTCTGGGGACCGATTTTGGGGGAGTTGGTCAAGATGTCTCTGAAATGGCAACTCGCAGTACCGGTTTTAAAAAATCCTAGCGCGAACCCTGTGTATGTATGTGTGTGTGTATCAACAGTCAAAACTCACAAGCTAATGTATGTATGTGTGTGTATGTATCAACAGAAATCTGTAGTAGCAAGTGGCAGTGAGCTACCCCCACCCCCCTCATCCTCATCAGCTGCAGCCACCACCACCACCACCATGGCCCCGGTGTCAGGGGACACCGCCCCTCCTGTGCAGCAGGCTGTGCAGGTGATGTCAGCCATCTCTTCCCTCACCACCACACCTGCCCAGCAGCTACCTGCCACTGTTCAGGTAAACCACCTCACCTTACCTTACCTGCCCTTACCTCACATTTCTAGCGTGTTTGCTCAGGGCATTGGAGATGCTTGGGTTAGAAGATTGTGTATGTTTGTGTGTGTGTGTGTGTGTGTTCTGATAGATGTTATTTGACATTGAAGTGAAGAGATAAATTGGATGGATGTGATGTGACGTGACATGATGCATTGTGATGTGACGTGGTGTGACATGACATAATGTGACGTGATGTGACATGACATGATGCATTGTGATGTGACGTGGTGTGACATGACATAATGTGATGTGACGTGACATGATGCATTGTGATGTGACATGGTGTGACATGACATAATGTGACGTGATGTGTGATGTGGTGTGACATGACATGATGCATTGTGGTGTGACATGACATAATGTGACGTGGTGTGATGTGGTTTGACAGGCCCTGGTTGGCAGTCAGCCCAAGACGGAGGAAGGCAGCAAGCCGGGAACAGGGGCAAACAACTCCTCCACCCCCTCCACCTCTGCAGTGTCTGCCCTGCGCCGCATCAACCTGGGCATACCCAAGAGTTCTATGTGAGTCACCACTGCCCACATGCTGACATGCTGACATACATGTGTGTGGGCATGTATTTACTTCTTCTTTTTTCTGACACCTCTTCATCTGTCCCTCCTGACACTGCTGTTTTCTGTCATCGCTTACTGATGGTAGAAAAATACTCCGCAAGTGCCCCTTGCTTGCAGGGGTGCAAGGTTTTTTTAGGTATTCTGGAAAAATTCAGCTCTGTGAATTTTCTGCCCTCCTTTTCACCATAAATGGCTCTTTTGGTTTTTTAAAAATGGAAAAAAATCCAGAAAAGTGTTGTGAATGAAACGTTAAAGGTGGATAGGGAACGCATTTTGCAGTAAGAGCCCACAACGTGCAGGTAACCCTTCCTCTGTGTGGTTGTTCAGCGCAGAGATTATGTTTCCCCCCTACAATCCGTGAATGGAATGAGGCTTCAGTAGATAAAAAACAAACCCAGTGGAGTTTGTCATACACATTTGTTGCCGCTGGGAAAAGAGGAAAGATGTTTGTGTCTGTTATGAAGAGATGATGAAGTGGCATACTTTGTGCTGACTGTAGCTTAAAGATATGGATAGAGTGTAGGATGATGTATGTATATATGTGGTGCTTGGCACCTGACCCACTTTTACTGTTGAGAGCTACTTTAGGCAGGTGGGGGTCAGGTTGTCGATTTTGAATATTATAAAACTTATTGTCATTGCTCTACCTTGTAATAAAATATCAAGTCCTGATTTTGTATCCTCTTGCCTTTAAAACGTGTTTTAAAAATACCCACGCCCTCATTCTGACTACCTGTTTCGATGCTAAATTTGTCACTTTCTCATTTCGTCATTTCCTGCCGTCTATCATTGCAACTTGTAATAACTTTTCATAGATTAGTCTGATTTTCAATCTGGGTTTTTTTTGTTGTTGTTGTTTTTTTTTGGTATTGTATAACCATTTTATCGCATACTAATAACCCGTCAATAACTAAAAATTGTCCTCTGGTGCAACGCAGGGTAGCCTGCCCGTTGTGGGCTCTTCCTGCAAAAGGCGTGTCCTATCCACCTTTAACGTTTCATTCACAAGTTCACTTTTCTGATTTTTTTTCCATTATGTGTTGGAGCGTCACACTTATACCTGTGCCAACACAGGGGCGTTCTCTGTTGACGTTGTTGTTGTTGTTGTTGCTGCAGGATCCACTCTCAGCTGAGCAGGGACCAGGAGCACGCCACCAGGCCGGACACCAGCACGCCCTTCAAGGATCACCGCGAGGCCTGTCGCCGCCTGCTGCGATACCACGTGCACCAGAGCCACGAGCCCATCCAGCACTTCACCGAGTGTGAGACACCCTTTTTTCCCGGTCCCCCCGTCTTTTTGTGTGAAAGGGGAAGAAGAAGACGAAGTAGTACCTTAGAACATTGTTTAGTAGCTTTGAGAGAGGGGGGGGGGGTGGGGGGGGGGGGTGTAAAAGTTGGATGATGTAAGGAAATGTGGGTAATGGTGGATGATGTAAGGGGATGTCAGTAATGGTTGATGATGTAAGGGGATGTCAGTAATGGTTGATGATGTAAGGGAATGTCAGTAATGGTTGATGATGTAAGGAATGTCAGTAATGGTTGATGATGTTGGGGGAAGGACTGTGGTCTGTGAGGTACAAGTTGGTGGTGGTCTTTGTGTTACAGTTGACGAGAACTTCAGCGCCCACTGTGAAGACCTGATAGTGAAGAAGGACGGCATGTTTGCCAAGTACCGCTCCCTGCTCCTGAAGGACAGCATGGTGGGTAGTAGGAGCCACTAGAGACAGATAAACAGACAGACAGACAGATAGAAAGACAGACAGATAGAAAGACAGACAGATAGAAAGACAGACAGACAGACAGATGGATTCCAGCTCAGTAGTCAGTGAACTGGGCATGGGCAGTGAAAGCAACACTGGTTTAACCCTTGTAAGGAGGGGTGGGTCACCGGATACTTTGATTTCGTAGAGAGATTGTAGAGTCAGGGGAAGTTTATTTTTTATTTTCAGTCATTACTAGAACAAAATAACAATTCAATGTGTATCTCAACCATCTTTTATTGCAAACAACGATGTTTCCTGCATTGAAGGAAATACATACTGCGACAGGCAGGCTTTTTGTGTGTGTATTCCAGGGTTTGCGATAACCGGTAATTGTCGGTATTTTACCGATTGTAAACAGGGCGATTGTAAACAGGGAATACCGGAAATTTTCGAAGCAGCCGGTACCGCGTCTACCGATTCTGTTGGCCTGTGACCGATTAGATTTCCGTCTCAAAAAAAAAGTCTTAAGTGACGTTTTCTGACAGTCTGTCATGCGCCTGTACTGTGCTTACTGCACCTACCCCTTCCTACCCCTTCCGACGAACATCTTTGGCGCCAGCCTCGTTTAATTAGCCTAGCACGCAGAACAGCAAGCTTTACTGTGAAAGAATAGAGCTTCGCGCTCTTCTCGGGATGACAGTGCCTTCCATTTACAATGAGTAAATGGGGCCTAGATTTATTTATTATTTATTCTTTTGATCTTTTATATCGAGGATAATGGAATAAGCACTCATGTGCTTTTTTACATCCAGTCCCCGTGTGTATGCAGTTTTGTAAATGTCATCTGTTCCCACATGGCCCGCTCTTACGAAAAGCGAAAAGCAGAGGGTCTATGACTATGAATTTTCGCGTTGCTTTGAGAGAGAGGAGTCGAAAACTAAATTTAAAGTGAACGAAAGATCTAGATGAGCGCTAAGCATAGAAACAAGAAAGAAGAATATAAGTCACACGAATGATGCCATGCTAAACAACAGACTGACACAGACGGTGACACAGGCGCTAGAAAAAAAAACCTATTTCCTGCGTGGCTTCGTGCCCAAGAAGCAGTGGCAGCAGCATGGCAGTCAAAATCTGAGAGATTCGCTAGTTTTGCTGCCGAACAACCCCCCCCCTCCCCCACTCCCTCACTGAACAGTTTCGTTTTGTTCACAGTACGTACCGGATTTTATTTTTTGGGGACTGATTTTGGGGGAGTTGGTCAAGATATCTCTGAAATGGCAATTCGCAGTACCGGTTTTAAAAAATCCTAGCGCGAACCCTGGTATTCTATGGTGTGTGAGACAGATGGAAGAGTGAGCTAAATGTGTATGTAGTGATGCCATGAATGGTGATGTTTCACTGGTGGTGGTGGTGGTGGTGAGCTAAATGTGTATGTAGTGATGCCATGAATGGTGATGTTTCACTGGTGGTGGTGGTGGTGGTGAGCTAAATGTGTATGTAGTGATGCCATGAATGGTGATGTTTCACTGGTGGTGGTGGTGGTGACCTAAATGTGTATGTAGTGATGCCATGAATGGTGATGTTTCACTGGTGGTGGTGGTGGTGGTGGTGACCTAAATGTGTATGTAGTGATGCCATGAATGGCGATGTTTCACTGGTGGTGGTGGTGGTGGTGGTGACCTAAATGTGTATGTAGTGATGCCATGAATGGTGATGTTTCACTGGTGGTGGTGGTGGTGGTGAGCTAAATGTGTATGTAGTGATGCCATGAATGGTGATGTTTCACTGGTGGTGGTGGTGGTGGTGACCTAAATGTGTATGTAGTGATGCCATGAATGGTGATGTTTCACTGGTGGTGATGGTGGTGGTGGTGAGCTAAATGTGTATGTAGTGATGCCATGAATGGTGATGTTTCACTGGTGGTGGTGGTGGTGGTGAGCTAAATGTGTATGTAGTGATGCCATGAATGGAGATGTTTCACTGGTGGTGGTGGTGGTGGTGGTGAGCTAAATGTGTATGTAGTGATGCCATGAATGGTGATGTTTCACTGCTGGTGGTGAGCTAAATGTGTATGTAGTGATGCCATGAATGGTGATGTTTCACTGCTGGTGGTGAGCTAAATGTGTATGTAGTGATGCCATGAATGGTGATGTTTCACTGCTGGTGGTGAGCTAAATGTGTATGTAGTGATGCCATGAATGGCGATGTTTCACTGCTGGTGTTACTGTGTGCAGCGTGAGTACCCCACCTCAGAGCAGGTGCAGATCAGCCGCATGTGGTACGGGGAGATGGCCGCCCTGCTGAGGGTGGAGAGGGAACAGGTCACCAGTGAGCCAGGTAAAGCGTTGCAGTCACACTGGTCTGTGCTGCAGTTAACTGTTATTTCATTAGCAATCATTGCATCCTGCCAAAGTGTAGAGCCAGTAATGTGTGTGTGTGTGCGTGAGCGTTCGGACTGTGTGTGTGTGTGTGTGCGTGTGTGTGTGTTCGCACTGTGTGTGTGTGTTTGTGTGTGCGTGTATGTACATTTGAATTTGTTAATGCTGTTGATTTTTATTGGATATAAGAAGAGGCTGAATAGAAGAGCTGTGGTTTGATTTATTTTTAGAAGATAATAGCGCTATATAAAATTCCAGCTGTTATTTAAAAAAAAATAATAATAATGGATAGGCGCTGCAGTTGTGGCGACACGCTCTCCCCGGGGAGAGCAGCCCGAATTTCACGCAGAGAAATCTGCTGTGACATCAAGTGCTATAAAATATTTAATATATATATATATATATAATATATTATATATATATATATATATATATATATATATATATATAAAATATTGTATATGCCTGTTTTTTGTTTCATTTTTTAATAACCTTTTCCCTACAGGTAACCTGCTATAGGGCAACCAACCCTCTTTTAACCCTTCCCTACGTGTCACCCACGACTGGGTTACGGTAGCATAGAAATGTATGCAGACAATGCGTGTGTACTGGAAAAAGGGGGTTCTCTCCCTTAACCGTCTTAGCCCCGTTGCGGCCGCAGCCGGCCGTAACAGCACCTGCTGCTAGATTCCGTTGCGGCCGTAGCCGGCCGTTGGTCCTGACCACGTGGGCAGTACTTTTCCATCACACACATACCTCGTGGTTCTCACACAATGTGTCTGAAATTTGGTGGGGCGATGCAGGGAAGGTTTCAGATGGTGCCAGTGATAAATTTAGACCACTAACAGTGTGTACTTGGGAGGGAAGGAAGAAAGCAAGGCTGGTGATAGAAACGCCTTTCACTCATAGCGCGTGGCGAAAAAAAATGGCGTCTTCGTTGGTAGCAGACGATTCATCTAACTAACTAGACAATAAAATGAACGTGTTTGCATTGGAAGTAGAAAAAATTCAATGATAAATATTAAGAGAGTCAGAAATAAAAAGCTGACGGGGGAGAAGAGAAAGGAAATAACGCAGTTAGAGAGAAGAATGAACCCGACTACACGGCACATTCCTGCAAGCGTGGCGACCTGTGCTACCCACACGCTGTGATAAATTTGACGGGGGGGGGAGGTCCGCAGGATAAACGCCAGAAAATGTGACACCTTTTGTCTATTTTCTAGTTAATACCACACTTTTTATTTGAAACTCAACGGACAGATTTGCTGATGACGAAAATAGCAAGAAGGAAAAGAAAATAGATCTCTAGTCTGCCAAGGTTCCACAGGTGACAGCGATAGGTACACCCCCGACACATCCACATTTTGTGCTTTCTGTGATGTGATGTGTCCCTGTGCCATCACTATGACTACTTTAAAGGCTATCACGATTAAAATTTTGTAGAATTACAGAAGTTCTGTGTTGTTTCATGTTTGTCACACCTGTGTGGTGACACTGGTGACAATGTGACACTTGTGTACAATATTACACTTCTGTGCACTTAACAAACATGTGGTAAGACATAGACATCTGAAATGCAGTATATAGGTAAGATATTGATTGAATATTCCTTGTTTTCAAAAGACAAAAAACCAGTTAAACAAAAAGTATGCCTCATCAAGACATATAAAACAACAGGTGTTATGAGGACATTGTGTGACACATCCTTGAAGTACAATTGCACACAAACATTAATTAACACGTTAGCTAGGCATCAGTTCTTTATTCAACACTTACATGTATGAATTTGTGTCTATTCCATATATATTTTGCTGGTTTATTGTATACAACAAACTTTTACCTGTGATTGGTGACAAATAAGGTGACAACGACACGACATTTTGTGACCAGACATGTAAACTTGCCTTAAAATGCAAGTACAAAGATATATCTAGCTTGTGACAAAATTTCAGTTTGATAGCTTGTCATGCACACAGACAATTGTCTCAGGAGTAGACTATGTCAGTTTGGGGTAGAAAACTTTCAAAGAATTCAAAATCTACAGGCAGTTTAGCTCTGTAGAATTCAACAACAAAAGGGTTAACATACTGATAGTGTTTATTGACTGTAGGTCCACATGTGGCATTACCCCCACCCCCACCCCCCAAAAGGATGCTATGTACTATGTAGTACTATGTTTGTAAGTACTTGTGCACCAGTTTGTTTCTGTCAGTCATTGTTTGTAGTACTTGTGCACCAGTTTGTTTCTGTCAGTAGTCATTGTTTGTAGTACTTGTGCACCAGTTTGTTTCTGTCAGTCATGTTTGTAGTACTTGTGCACCAGTTTGTTTCTGTCAGTCATTGTTTGTAGTACTTGTGCACCAGTTTGTTTCTGTCAGTCATTGTTTGTAGTACTTGTGCACCAGTTTGTTTCTGTCAGTAGTCATTGTTTGTAGTATTTGTGCACCAGTTTGTTTCTGTCAGTCATTGTTTGTAGTACTTGTGCACCAGTTTGTTTCTGTCAGTAGTCATTGTTTGTAGTACTTGTGCACCAGTTTGTTTCTGTCAGTCATTGTTGTTGTAGTACTTGTGCACCAGTTTGTTTCTGTCAGTAGTCATTGTTTGTAGTACTTGTGCACCAGTTTGTTTCTGTCAGTCATTGTTTGTAGTACTTGTGCACCAGTTTGTTTCTGTCAGTAGTCATTGTTTTAGTACTTGTGCACCAGTTTGTTTCTGTCAGTCATTGTTTTGTAGTACTTGTGCACCAGTTTCTGTCAGTAGTTGTTGTTTGTTGTATTTGGCACCACTTATGTATATATGCCAAACGTGTGGGTTTTTTTTTTGTATTTTCATAACTTTAAAAAAAAAAAAATTTTTTTTTAATGATTACTCATTCATTTAGTTGACAGTGTTGAAGCAATGCTGTTATTTCCCTTTCTGTGGCTGTTCCCAGTTGACGTGCCTGCGTTGATGTTGCAGATTCCTTTGTTCCCATGCCCATGAGCTACCTGCTGAAAGACCTCACCCAGCCTGAAGAGGAGGAGGAGGAAAGTGAAGAGGAGGAGGAAGAGGAGAGGTGGAAAGTTACCCTGCAAGTGAAGAAGAGGAGGAGGAGGAAGAAGTAGCAGAAGAAGAAAAGGAAGAGGAGGAGAAGAAGCCAGCAGAGAGTGAAGAAGACGATGACAACGACGTGGTGGTGGTGGGGGAGACTCCAGCCAAGGAGGCCGTGTTTGTGAAGGAGGAGAGGGAAGTGCACCCCCCACCTTCCCACCACTACTACCGCCACTCCCCCCCCTACCCGCCCCACATCACAGGGGGTCTGAATCTGTCCCCCACTCCTGACCGCATGCAGTCTAACTATGAGGAGGAAGAGGAGGAGGAGATGTGGGCACACCCCCACCAAGACCCAGGCGTGGCGTGGGAGGTGAGCAGCGAGAGAGGTGAGGTGGGGGAGGTGTCCAGCGAGATGGAGGCAGCAGACCCTCTACACTGCAGCTTCAACGACTCGTTCGAGGCCTCGACACCTCTGCAGGAGGACCACGACACCACACCCTCCTCCCCCACGCCCCACGAAATCTCCTCCCCTACTGCTGTTGATGCCGCTGAGGAGGAAGAGGAGGAGGAAGAGGAGGAGGAGGAGTGCAGCTTTCAGAGCGAGTCCCCTCCCCCCCCTGACCCGCCCGCCCGCACGATGGTGAAGCTGGTGATTCGCAACGATGGCTCTGGCTTCACCAGCAAGCTGCTGGAGAAACGCCGGTCCTCAGACACCGCCGGGGAGAGACGGTCGCTACGCAGCCGCTCCCACTCGGGGCAGGAGAGGGGGGGAGAGGGGCGGCGGGGGAAGAAGGAGTCGGTGAAGGAGGAGGTGGAGTACATTGACGTGGACAACTCGCGGTACAGCAAAGGCGTCAGCGTCAAGCTGGAGCGCCTCTCCGAGAGGACGTCTCAGGAGTACGGCCTGAACATCGCAGGCAGAGCAGCAGTGGGGGGCTCGGGGGCCCTGGCTGGAGGGGCCCACAAATCCAGCAGCACTGCCGCCAACGCCAACTCCTCTGCAAGCTCTGTGGCATCGTCATCGTCATCCTCCTTCAGCTCTGGCAGCAAAAGTGGGAGCAAAAGTGGACGCAGAAAACGCAGAGGGGACGACGTGACAATGACGACTTTCAGTGTGAAGAAAGTGAAAAAGGAGAGTGGTTTCTCAGGGGTAAGGACGACGAGTGGTGGTGATTGTGATAATAAGCCAAGTGATTCGGTGTTCCGCGAGGTGAAGGAGAGAGGGTTCTATGTGGGCTCGGCCATGGAGTCGCTGGATCACTTTGACTCGGAGGACGAGTACATTGGCAGTAGGGGGGGCCCTCCGCCTGTGATAAGTGTGAAGAGGGAGGTAGTCCCAGCATACAGCGCCGCTAGCCCACACTGCGCCTCCGCTCACAACAGTGTGTCTAGTCTGGACGAGGGCGGTGGCAGGAGACTGGGGGGGGGGCACAGACACACCAGCAGTTACGACACAGACTTGATGCCTGCTGACCCTCAGGACATGGAGGAGGAGGACAATGACGATGACGACGATCTGTTTGCTCACCCTCACTCAGCCGGCTTCCCCCACGGTCATCGGCGTTCAGAGAGCAGCGCCAAGCGGCTCTGGACACGTCCTTTGACCTGGAGGTGCCGACCCTCAGCGCAGCATGGTCAACCCCCAGGTCCAGTCAGCCATCGACAGTATTCTCAACAACAGCAGCAGCGGGGACCCCTACGACACTGGAGCTGCTGCTGCCGCGGCACACACAGGCACCGGCGCTGGCCCCCACCCCAGTGATGGGGAGGAGTACCAGAGTTCCTCCCTGTCGGGAGTGCGGCCGGGGATGTCGTCCTCGTACCACTGGGCCCAGGGACACGCACGCCACAATGATGTCGACTCCGCTGTTCACAGTATTCATAGGTAGCTGGCACTGACCGACTGACTCACAGACTGACGGATGGACTCATGATCTCTTGTCACTGTACTTAAATTCCTGCCATGGACATCAATCATCACTGGTCAGACTCTATGTTAACATGCTGAATTTTTTTTTTTTTTTAAACGACTCAAAGATGGCAGCAATATTTAAAGCCAAAAAATGGACATGTGATGTGATGGGTTGAACGTGTGATCGCGCAAATGACATGACAATGTTTGTGGTAAAGTGCGTTTTGCTTGATGGGGAAAAAACACGAGTGATGTTGAACGCAAGTGCTTGACTGTGATGTGATAAAATCATGTGAATGTGTTTTCTAGCCTTGCGCGCCACGTTAACCTGTTACTGTTCATGTGTGTGTGAGAGAGGTGAATGAATATGCTGTCTGGAGTGCTGGTAACATGATGACTGGATCCAGGTACCGAATGTTAGGGTAGAATACGTACCAGTGACTAGGGAATTAGTGAACTCTTAATTCAAAACTTTTTACCCAGTTGCACTCAGGGAAGCAAGTTGGGTAGTTGGGGGGTTTAAGTAAAGGCCTGCAGGGAATCTGTAAAGGCCTGCAGGGAATCTGTAAAGGCCTGCAGGGAATCTGTTAAGGCCTGCAGGGAATCTGTAAATGTCTGCAAGGAATCTTAAAGGGAATATGTAAATGCCTGCAGGGATATGTAATGGCCAGCTCAGACCTTAGACCACCTGTAAAAATGCCTTAAGATACGACCAGGTAGCACGATCTGTTCCACTTTTAAGGCAAAGAAGTGCTCACATCAACAAATTCTATGGAAAAAAATGTAGTGATTAATGTAGAACAAGCTTCAACCACTGTTCAATCAGGCAAAAAAAAAAAGGGGGGGGGAGATTTTCTTGAAATCTGTTTTTAACATAGTCTATTTTCAGGATATATATTTTAATTTGGGGGGGGGAGCTTATTTTAAACTGAAATATAATAAAGTTTCCAATAAATGCAACAGCCATTTCAATAGGTATGATTGGAGCATTTGGAAATTTAACGGACACTAACACACGCGCACATCGCAAACACGGCAACAGCCATTTCCACAGGTATGAATGATTGAGCATTAGGAAATCTAACAGACATTAACACGCGCACACACAGACATACAGTCACATGCACACACACACACACTGACTTTGATTTTCACATGCGCACACACATCACAAATGCAGCAACAAGTGTAGAGAGAGTGGAGGGGGATGCAGGAGCCTAGATGGCTCAAAGCTCTTCCTGCAGAAATTTTCACTTCAGATCGTCACACTTTAACGCTTCATTTTGAAAATATAGCTTCAGAGGTACCAGTGGTAAAGACTTGAATATATCGATGCCTCAGAGCAAGAAAGGTCTACCGGCAGAGTTGCCATTTTCAAAAGTTTCAAATATGCTCACTTGAAAAGTTTGAAAGGTCAGAACAAATCGAGGATTGAATGGAAGCGTGGGTTTTCGGAGAGAGGAAGGGCATTGATGCTATCTTTACCATAGTATGTTTGTGTTGTAATACATGTAGAAGAAATGCCATGATAGCAAAAACACTGGCAGTGAAGCCAGACCACCCGTGTCTGCAGAGAAATTACAGCAGAACTGGCACTTCCTCCCATGCAAGCATGGCATGGCGATTAGCTTGACCCTTTTTCCCAGATAAGATCACTCTCTAGCCACCAGTGTTCCCACACAAGAACCACACGGCATCCAGGCCCGCCAGTGTTGCGTAAACTCTGCCCAGTGGTCCTAGTGTATCCCTTCCCATGCAAGAAGGTTTTGCACAGCTGGAAGTCCTTCCTTACACAAATTACCAGGTTAATTGGCACTACAGCCTTTAGAGCAAAAGCGGAGTGCTGTGCAGTCGTCCCTTTTACCATGAGAAATTCACTCGGGTAATTTTGTGCAAGAACGGTTTTCTTCAAATATCTTTAAAATTAATTTTAAAAATTATTTTATCGTTTTGTCATCTGAAAGTTTACAGTAAAATCTACCAAATATCAAAAAATTGAAAATTGGTATTTTTTTCAGATAAACCGTTCTTGCTCTGAGGCATCGATATGATGTAGTGCACTGATATTGAACAGTAATGCTGAGTGATAAGTTTGGAGACCTCATGAAGCGATGATGTCCCAGTCAGTGGGGTTTTTATTATGAAGCACTTCTCTTTGGCAAGTTCTTTCTTCTTTATGCGAGATTTTAGTTCTCCCTTTTCAAGGCAAGAAGAGGAAGGCGTATGTCTTCTCAGTGGACTGAAGATCTTAGCGTGGGGTTGAAAAGGGACGGGGCTGAGGTTGAGGTATGCAAAAGGCCAGTGTGTGTGTATCCATGTATGTGTAACACCAGTATTCAAGTGTATGTGTGTACATGTGACTTAAGTATTCAAGTTTGTGTGTGTGTGAGACTCCAGTATTGGGTGCAGACAAGACCGACTTGTTTTGTGACTGATCAGGTGTGCATGAAGGTTGTGGTGGATCCAGCATGCGCTATGTCATCATAAACTACATCTCGTTCTTCTCTGTTTCAGTTTGATATCTCAGTCTTTATGTTGGTAGACCTGTGTATAATCATCTTGTGTATATGTATGAGTGCTTGTGTGTGTGAGAGAGAAATGTGTGAAAATAGAAATGTTGTCATTTGTTGAAGGTTGTATGGGAAATCAGTTTTATACATGTGAATCTGGGTGTAAACTGTGCTTTAGAGTGTTTGCAAATAATGTGTTTACTCATTGAGAGTAGGTCAGTAATGAAGAACTGGAGTTACACAGTGTTATTTTTATGTTTTTCATTCATTTATAAATCCATTCTGATTTCAGAGAAGCTTGTACTAGGAAGTATAAATGTTCAGCATATTATCTGTGATTAAATTGGCAAACCAGATTTTTAAATAAGGGGGGGGGAGGGGTAACCTGAGACAAATTTGACTTAAAGAATAATAAAAAACACAAAAAGGTAAGTCAATAGGAAAAAAACCCAAAACTACAGGTATTTGTATTTTTGTATTTTGTACCACTTTATGTCACGGCAGATTTCTCTGCATGAAATTCGGGCTGCTTTCCCCAGGGAGAGCGCGTCGCCACATGTGCAGCGCCTACCCTTTTTTTTTTTCTTTTTCCTGCATGCAAGTGTATTTGTTTCCCTATCAGAGTGGCTTTTTTCTACATAATTTTGCCAGGGACAACCCCCTTGTTGCCGTGGGTTCTTTTACGTGCGCTAAATAGTGATGTGTAACACACTGGACCTCGGTTTATCGTCTCATCCGAAAGACTAGCGCCCAGACCACCACTCATGGTCTAATGGATGGGGAAAAAGTTTTGGGTCCAAACGGGGTACGAACCCCGCACACTCTGACCCGGACTTTTGCTTTCTAGCAAGGCGCGTGACCAACTAGACCACCAATCCAGGTTAGCAATGAAGAACGCTCATGGCAGCGTGAGGGGTGTGGTTTATCTGCTGTTTCAGAATGGCAAACCTGGGTATAACTGTATATATTATATACATGTTTTATTTTGTTGAGGGTGTATAAATTAAGTGTGGGTTACCCTAAATACTTAACTGCAAGTTAGCAGTTGAAGTTTTATGTATTTTTTGTTGTCGTTTGGTGGTTTTAATTTTTCCTCTTTTTGTTTTGGTTACCCTTTGTAAAATGTGTTTCTGAGAATGTTCCGGAATTATTATTTTTATGCACAGCGAAAAAAATATGTTTTAGGAGTCAGTCAAGTTAAAAAGTTCTGTAAACTTGTGGCCTCAGGAATGTTGTAAGAGGCATACTGAGCCTGGTGTCTCTCAGACTAGAAGTTCCATACAGGCAATTATATGATAATGAAACCAGTGTTAATGACCTCCTCTAAAAACATTATAAAGGAAAAAGTTATGATTTTGAGGGTAACAAAAACAAACGTATGTGTGTGAGCATACACACATGGGCACTCATTCACATGCGACTCGCACACACATCACACATACACACATTTAAAAAAAAACAAACACATGTAGTGTTAATTGCACCTGGCAGTCAGAATTAACATCTCACATTAATTTAAAATCATTTAAATTTTAGTTCATCTCTGTTTTTTTTTTAAACTTGCTGGCAAGATGAACTTTATATATATATATATATATATCTACAAATATTAAAAAAAAAATTCTTCTGCCTGTGATAGGTCTATGTAGGTTTTTGTTGTTGATGGAAGCTTTTACTTTGAGCAGTGGGGCAGTGCCTTTTGTAGAGCGTCTTTTTGAGTGTTGAGCTGTGTGTAGGCTGGACAGCTGAAGTGATGATGTCCTCTCCTGAAGGCTGGACAGCTGAAGTGATGATGTCCTCTCCTGAAGCCTGGACAGCTGAAGTGATGATGTCCTCTCCTGAAGGCTGGACAACTGAAGTGATGATGTCCTCTCCTGTAGCTGGACAACTGAAGTGATGATGTCCTCTCCAAGCTGACACTGATGAAGACCCTCTGAAGCTGACAGCTGAATGATGATGTCCTCTCCTGAAGGCTGGACAGCTGAAGTGATGATGTCCTCTCCTGAAGGCTGGACAACTGAAGTGATGATGTCCTCTCCTGAAGGCTGGACAAACTGAAGTGATGATGTACCTGAGCTCCTGAAGGCTGGACAGCTGAAGTGATGATGTCCCCTGCTCCTGAGATGGCTGGACAGCTGAAGTGATGATGTCCTCTCCTGAAGGCTGGACAGCTGAAGTGATGATGTCCTCTCCTGAAGGCTGGACAGCTGAAGTGATGATGTCCTCTCCTGAAGGCTGGACAGCTGAAGTGATGATGTCCTACATATCCTGAAGGCTGGACAGCTGAAGTAATGATGGCTGGACAGCTGAAGTGATGATGTCCTCTCCTGAAGGCTGGACAGCTGAAGTGATGATGTCCTCTCCTGAAGCTGGACAGCTGAATGAATGGCTGACAGCTGAAGTAATGATGTCCTCTCCTGAAGGCTGGACAGCTGAAGTAATGATGGCTGGACAGCTGAAGTAATGATGTCCTCTCCTGAAGGCTGGACAGCTGAAGTGATGATGTCCTCTCCTGAAGGCTGGACAGCTGAAGTATGATGTCCTCTCCTGAAGGCTGGACAGCTGAAGTGATGATGTCCTCTCCTGAAGGCTGGACAGCTGAAGTGATGATGTCCTCTCCTGAAGGCTGGACAGCTGAAGTAATGATGGCTGGACAGCTGAAGTGATGATGTCCTCTCCTGAAGGCTGGACAGCTGAAGTAATGAGGCTGGCAGCTGAAGTGATGATGTCCTCTCCTGAAGGCTGGACAGCTGAAGTGATATGTCCTCTCCTGAGGCTGGACAGCTGAAGTGATGATGTCCTCTCCTGAAGGCTGGACAGCTGAAGTATGAGCTGGGCAGCTGAAGTGATGATGTCCTCTCCTGAAGGCTGGACAGCTGAAGTGATGATGTCCTCTCCTGTAGGCTGGACAGCTGAAGTGATGATGTCCTCTCCTGAAGGCTGGACAGCTGAAGTGATGATGTCCTCTCCTGAAGGCTGGACAGCTGAAGTAATGATGGCTGGACAGCTGAAGTGATGATGTCCTCTCCTGAAGGCTGGACAGCTGAAGTGATGATGTCCTCTCCTGAAGGCTGGAGAGCTGAAGTGATGATGTCCTCTCCTGAAGGCTGGACAGCTGAAGTGATGATGTCCTCTCCTGAAGGCTGGAGAGCTGAAGTGATGATGTCCTCTCCTGAAGGCTGGAGAGCTGAAGTGATGATGTCCTCTCCTGAAGGCTGGACAGCTGAAGTGATGATGTCCTCTCCTGAAGGCTGGACAGCTGAATGATGGCTGGACAGCTGAAGTGATGATGTCCTCTCCTGAAGGCTGGACAGCTGAAGTGATGATGTCCTCTCCTGAAGCCTGGAGAGCTGAACTGAAGATCCCAGACTGGCCCACAGCCAGAGAAGCCACGGGGGCTGTGTTCTGCTGGAGGGGGGGGGGGGGGGGGGGGGGGGGGAGCTTGTCTTCTTCATGTTGCATGGGTCATCTTGGGGTGATGGGATTTCTTCTTTTTTTAATAATTTTTTTAAAGGGAGGGTGGGGGAGTCCCTCCCTTTATGTTGGGGGAGTATGTTGGATTGGGTTTTTAGGTGGTGGTTTCAGAAAATGCAAGTCTAGTGTAAAACAGAAAATCTGGAGTGTAAAGGAAGTGCGGGGGGCTCTTTCAGTGGAAATAGCATCCCCCCCTTCTAAAAAATTCTGTGCAAGAAATTTCCACTTTTCTCTCTCTTTGTTTCTGGCTTTCTCCTTACCTTTCTATCATCTCTCTTGTTTTTCTGCCTTCCCAGTCTACTCTCCTGCCTTTTTTCAAGCAACTCTTTCAAATAATTTTCTGTTTTCATTATATGACACTGCCTGTGTTTTTTTGTTGTTTCGACCAGGTAGTGATACTCAGACTCTGGGATGGGCACAGGATGTCCATTCTGCAGTGGTTTTTGTCCATGTGACACTTTTTATGTATATTTTTGTACTTAAACATGTTTGTTGTCCTTTTTAAAAAAAAAATTATTTTAAAGAATTGAGGGGGGGGGGGGGGGGTTGAATAAATTAAGGGGAATGGCTGGCGTCCTATGCACAGCCTGGTTTATTAGCCTTAAGGAATGAAATAATTTAGGTATTGTTATTTAACCCTTTGACTGCCCATATAAAGAACCAGAACCTGAATCTGCTCTGCCAAAGGATTTTTGCCCAAATGGGGTAATAATTCACCAAAAAATCTAGCATCTAAACTACCAACAATTTGATATTGACATGTGTACAACTTTTGCACATAATTGAATTCTGCATTAAACCAAACTAATTTGACGGCCAAGTTGGAATTTATAAACATGCCTGAATCATCCAAAAATAAACAAATAAAAAATAAAAACTGCTCCAGTCAGCCAATGAAACTGAAGAAAAAACAGACTTTCCGTCCACGCAACAGGATTTCCCAACCATATATGGGTAGAGGGAATCCCACACAAGCTTAAAATGCCAATTGTTTTGGAATGGACCTTAAAACGAAGTTGGGAAAAATCGGGAAAATCGGTGCACGTCATATGACGTGGTAAGGCACTGGGAGTGCACTATCAGTAGCACGTCATATGACGTGCTAAGGCAGTCAACAGGTTAATGGGTTGTTTTTTTTCAGATGGACAGTGTTAGATATGTAAAGGTATTGGTTTTGAATCTGATGTAAAAGTTTGTTTTTTTTTTTTTTTTTTTTTTTTTTTTGCTGCCTCGTCTTCTGTGACGCTCCCGTACTGCTGTTCCCACGCCGCTCATTTCAATCTCCCCGCCACAGCCATACCCAGATTCGTTGTGTCTCACCCCCGGGGTCGGGAGTCCACAGGGAGCTCATCAATATTAGGCCGCCGCGGGGCCACCAGCCAGAGGGGCCCTGCACTTCTGCTGGGTCACTTTGGTGGTGTTCAGTGGTGCCTGTTCTGAGCTAACATACGCAGGACACCACCTACTAAGCCCCCTACTAACGACAGTATTAGCTCAGTCGCGGAGCCAGACTGAGTGAGTCACCCACCCAAGGTGGCGACCACCACAACGTCCCTCCAACGACCGCCTCCCCACGAACCCCCAACCCCAAAGGCTTTGACACAAATTCACCACAGGCACAGAAGCGTATGGGGAAACCGAATCTGAGGTCACCATGAGACCAGAGCAACGGAGGCCACCGAATCAGAGGCAATTTTTATTATTGCATGATGATCAATGATGATGAGGATGATGTAATGATGCTGCTGTGGAGGTGCATCCGCTTTGAGACTACTTGACAGGGTTGTTCTCTACGCTTACTGTCATAATATATCCCGGCGTCAACCAGGCCCGAGAGATACAGACACCTGCAGTGTTGGTCAGGTAATTTGAGCAACACTCTCAAATTCGCATCCGTAAAGTGGATGAAGCTCGACTGTGTGGTCCCAGTCTCCCCACTGAGCCCACAGCACACTCACTCTGGGTAGGAGCCGGCCGGAGCCCGAAAAAATCCCTATGACTTATGGGATTCGAACCCGCGACCTTCCAGTCCGGAATCCACGGCGCTAACCACTGCGCCATGGCGGCTGGTCTGATGTAAAAGTTACTGGAGTTACTAAAACTGAATGAGGTGACAGCCCTGATGTGGCTTTCATGGTCGTTAGGGCTATAAACGATAAGATATGGTATGGTAAGTGGTAGAGGATGAGTGGATGCAGAAATAGGAATATAGACATGTGCCTCAAGTATATTTCCTTATCTTTCAGCCGTCATTGATTGTTGAATTCCAAAACCTTTAGTTTTCTAATGAAATATTACATGAGTGCTTAGAGGTTAATGGCAATTTTATATTTATTTTCTAGAAGCACAGAATTTGAATGAAATATTACCTAAGGGCTTGGAAATTAAATGGGAGTTTTATAATTATTTTTTGTTGTTGAAGTTTTATCATTGTTCCACCTCAGTTTCTAGTGTAAATTGGTTCACTAGTGTGCTTGTGTGTGTGTTTATTTCCCATTCCTTTAGATCTTAGTTAAATGAGTGCCTGGATGTTAGTGGTGGGGGGGGGAGGTGGAGTGTGCAGCATTGTAAGCAGGCAGTTGTGAAGCAATCAGGATGACACTAGGAGAACCCCTGGTGGTAACCAAAGCTTGTCCTCACTCTAACAATTTTCAATGTGTGTGACTTGGCACACGATAAACCAACCTCTAGTGTTCAGTTTAGACTTTAAAAAAAAATTTTGTTTGTAATATTTTCTGAAAGTACAGAATTCACAGATGAATGTGCAGAGATCAGAATTGTTCTATCCGCAGTAGATTGTTGTTGTTGTGAAGCTGGTAGGCCCTGCCCCGAAACTTAGAAGAGTTAAGGCGGAAAGGACCCTGCCCCGAAACATAGAAGAGTTAAGGCGGTTAAGGGCCTGCTATCCGGAAACTTAGAAGAGTTAAGGACGAGTTAGGCCCTGCCCCGAAACTGTAGAAGAGTTAAGGCGGTAGGCCCTGCCCGACTGAAAGATTAGCGTAGCCCGCCAAGCAGAGAGTTATAGGGTCAAGAGTGCTGTTTTGTTACTTTTGTTCATTTGTAGAAGTTTCATTTATAAAAGTTTATTTTCTGAAAGAAAATTTTGTTGTTTATGTTTGTTGTGTTGTTGAACATAGTGAGATTAGATTTTTAGCTCCCCCCCCCCCCCCCATAACAGATAGTTAAAGTCTGTCCCGAGCCTAAGGCTCATCAGGCCGGTGCTTATCCCAGTTTCTGTGGCGTTAAGCGACTGAGAGTCATAGACTCCCCCCTGGGTAGGACGTCAGTCTATCGCAGGGTTAACCCCCAACACAAGGTTGGTACCCCTTTTACACCTGGGTGGGGTGAGAAAATAGCCGTAAAGTGCCTTTTCCAAGGGCACAACTCCATAGCCGAAAGCTGGGATCGAACCTGCAACCTTTAGATTACGAGTCCAACACCCTAACCACTCGACTACAGCGGCGGCACCCATAACAGATAACAAGTGTATAAATTGTTATACATTTAAATTGTTATAAATGTTATATACAGATAACAACCCTTAAGCAAAACTTATAACACACACACACACACACACACACACACACACACACACACACACACACACACACACACACATGTAAAATCACTTATAGAGAACAGACAATAAATTGAAGACAATGTGTGCACACACACATACTCCCATCACTATTTTTATCATAACGTGTTGATTGAACGTTATGTATGTAGCATTGGTAAGCCATGATAATACTGTATCATTGTATTGACTTCATTTTTCATTTTCTTTGTGCAAGTTTTTATTATATATATGTATTATTTTAAAATCATCTTGTCTCTTCCATCTCTCCTGCCACTATGATAGAACACCTGTCTTTAGTTTACATAGCTTTCCTCCCTCATTCAAATGCAAAAGTCAAGAAACAGGACTCTTTCCCCTGCCCCCCTTTGTGTGTGTGTGTGTGTGTACACGAACAGTGTTTAAAATACAAAAACTCTCTGTCTCTAACACTCTCTCTGTCTCTTCTCTGTCTCTGTCTCTCTCTCTATCACACACACACACACACACACACACACACACACACACACACACACACACACACACACACACACACACACACACACACACTGTGGTGGGAGCCTGTTGGACTGGGAGGGGAGACAGCACACAATCAGGAGTTCCAAGATTCCCGCTGTAAACTAAAGGTCTGGAGTGTTGTTTTTCCACCTTGTCCATCCTTCCTTCCTTCCTTCCTTCCATATTCCTGAAAACTATGCATGGAACACAAGCTGGTGTGTGAGTAGTCAGTGCTGCATACTGTTTCTGCATGTTGCTGTAGCAGCAGCAGCAGTCAGACAAGCAGGGTGCATGATTCAGACTGTGGTGTGGCTGTTGTCATACTGATAGACTGTGGTGTGGCTGTTGTCGTAGACTGTGTTCTCCACAAGTGCTCCAGGGATTGCCTACATTCGCCCTTTGGATTTTCAGTGCCCAACATTGCATACAGTGTGTGTGTGTGTGTGCCCTGTGGTTTGTCTTTGTGCGTGAATGGCCATGTTTTTACACAGGATTTGTAAGGTGAAAGTTTGGATGGAGGTGGATGGATGAACGGATATTTTACAACAGAATGGTGCATGATGACGGATGGGTTATGGATGGGCTGTGTCTGTTTCAGGTGGCTTATTTGTTTGCGAAACTTCAAAATGACTGGAAAACATGCTTTTGAATGCTCTTACTAGATCGTGGTGTGTACAATTGCCCATCTATGCTTATCCTATGAAGGGTATGATCATGTCATAATAAATTGTCGTCATTGTATTTCAATCATGTGCAACAAGTTGTAAAAGGGGCGTATATCCGTTGGAAGAAAAAATGTTTTGTATGTATTTTTGTGGCGCATTATTTATATTTTTGATCAATAAATTTGACATGGATGTCCGATAATTATGCAAGTAGTCTGGTTTTATATTTGGTTTCATGTGCTTGTGTGTACGAGTGTGTGTGCATGAGAAAGTTGGATTTTTTTTTTTTGTTCGTTTTTACCTGTGCTAGTGTTTTCACTGTGCCCACTCCCATCCCTGCTCTTGCATGGTGGACAGTTCTGTCCCTTGTTGCAGTCAGGAGTTGAAGGAGTCCATTAAAGTAAGATGATCTGAAGACCACTATTGAGAAAGAAGCCTGTTACTGTCAATGTCACTCATTGCTTGTTGTCCCGTTTGGGCCCAAAACAGTGGACCGTAAGTGGTGGTCTGGGTGCAAGTCTTTTGGATGAGATGATACACTGAGGTCTCATGTGTTACACATCATTATTTAGCGCACATAAAAGAACCCACTGCAACAAGCAGGTTGTGCCTGGCAAAATTCTATAGAAAAAAGCCTCTGATCAGGAAACAAATGTAGTTGCAGACAGGAAAAAGAGAAAATAATGGGTGGCGCTGCACTTGTGGCGACGCGCTCTCCCTGGGGAGAGCAGCCGGAATTTCACACAGAGAAATCTGATGTGACATAAAGTAGTATACATTTTTTTAAAAATGAAAAATAGTCATGTTCTGTATTACTGGTCTGATTCAATACATAATGATAAGGGAAACTATCTTGTAACTGTTGTTTTCTTACAATAACTGTTCGATATAAATCATGGAGACACCTATTCTAGGATAGTGGAAGCCCTCACCTGTATCAGTATATGAATCACGGAGACACCTATTCTAGGATAGTGGAAGCCCTCACCTGTATCAGTATATGAATCACGGAGACACCTATTCTCTAGAGGATAGTGGAAGCCCTCACCTGTATCAGTATATGAATCACGGAGACACCTATTCTAGGATAGTGGAAGCCCTCACCTGTATCAGTATATGAATCACGGAGACACCTATTCTCTAGAGGATAGTGGTAGTCCTCACCCATGCCCTGCCTCTCTCCCTGATATAAATCATGGAAACACCTATTCTAGGATAGTGGAAGCCCTCACCGATTTAAATTATAGAGACACCTATTCTCTAGAGGATTGTGGTAACCATCACCTATATAAATCATGGAGACACCTATTCTAGGATAGTGGAAGCCCTCACCTATATAAATCATGAGACACCTATTGTAGGGTAGTGGAAGCCTTCACCTATATAAATCATGGAGACACCTATTGTAGGTAGTGGAAGCCCTCACCATATAAATCATGGAGACACCTATTGTAGGGTAGTGAAAGCCCTCACCTATATAAATCATGGAGACACCTATTGTAGGGTAGTGGAAGCCCTCACCTATATAAATCATGGAGACACCTATTGTAGGGTAGTGGAAGCCCTCACCTATATAAATCATGGAGACACCTATTGTAGGGTAGTGGAAGCCCTCACCTATATAAATCATGGAGACACCTATTGTAGGGTAGTGAAAGCCCTCAACCTATATAAATCATGGAGAACACCTATTGTAGGGTAGTGGAAGCCCTCACCTATATAAATCATGGAGACACCTATTGTAGGGTAGTGAAAGCCCTCACCTATATAAATCATGGAGACACCTATTGTAGGGTAGTGGAAGCCCTCACCTATATAAATCATGGAGACACCTATTGTAGGGTAGTGGAAGCCCTCACCTATATAAATCATGGAGACACCTATTGTAGGGTAGTGGAAGCCCTCACCTATATAAATCATGGAGACACCTATTGTAGGTAGTGGAAGCCCTCACCTATATAAATCATGGAGACACCTATTGTAGGGTAGTGGAAGCCCTCACCTATATAAATCATGGAGACACCTATTGTAGGGTAGTGGAAGCCCTCACCTATATAAATCATGGAGACACCTATTGTAGGGTAGTGGAAGCCCTCACCTATATAAATCATGGAGACACCTATTGTAGGGTAGTGGAAGCCCTCACCTATATAAATCATGGAGACACCTATTGTAGGATAGTGGAAGCCCTCACCTATATAAATCATGGAGACACCTATTGTAGGGTAGTGGAAGCCCTCACCTATATAAATCATGGAGACACCTATTGTAGGGTAGTGAAAGCCCTCACCCATGTCCTGCCTCTCCCCACAAATCTCCAAATAAATCCCGAAGGCTTTGACTCGTAGTTATCACGGGCATGGGTTGAAAGCAAAGGGGGAAAAACCCAGCCTTCATGAGGTCTCTATCGCTGTGGATGCAGGGACTATTAAAAAAGGAAAGGAAGGGGTGAAGATACACTGTAGACATCAAGCCACCTTCCCACAGTCCCTTAAGGGAAATTTCCACTTTGACGTAAGTTAAAGCACAATCACAATCGCAACAACAGCGAAGATACTTTTTAAATTAATTTTTTAAAGACAGTTATTAGACTAACGAGGGTGTCCGCATCATTAGCAACCTTTTTGCAATGCATCATTTTCTCATTCCATATTCAGAAGTGAAGTGAGGAAAGGAAACTACTTATAACTATTCGGTGTTAAAAGTGACCAAAACACAAGACAAACAAATCCACAACAAACATAAAAGAACGAAAACCAGCCAAGTTAAAAGAGAATTGTGGATGGGTGGGGATATCCTTTCAATGTGGTACGGAAAACACGATAATTGGATGAAAATAATTGTCTCAATCAATCAACAACACCCCCTTCCCCTAGGCCCTCTTTCTAGCAGCTCTCCTCCCACAACAGTCGTTGAACCTTAGACCCCATGTCAGTCGGTCCTCTGCTCAGTTTTGACAAACATAGGCTCTGGCGAGATAGCACATTAGGCCACATTACAAATCTATCGTGTACAAATTACCGCTACAGTCACCAATATTGTGTATTTGTAATCCACCCCCGTGTAAGACAATGAAGCGAGCTTAGCAGCACGGCACACGTACTGAAATATTACACGGGTCCATGAAGTCGTGGGTTCGAATCTCGCGGCGTCTGGGATTTTTACCATCTCCCAGGTCAAGTTCAAGTGCAGATCTGCCAGTGCCATGTTTTTTACACATGCAGAAGATAAACAATGCACGTTAAAAATCCCGTATTTCATGACAGCGTTCGGTGGGTTACAAATACAAACCAAGTAATACTGATGAAAAAAACCCAAAATATTAATTATTGTTTTGATGAATCGGTGGTCTTGAGATAACGCTCCTGCTAAGAAAGCGAAAAGTCCGGGTCGGACTTTTCATTAGACCATCCATTAGACCAAAAGGGGTGGTCTGGGATGCTATCTTTCAGATGAGACGATAAACCGAGGTCCCATGTGTCACACAAAATTATTTAGCGCACGTGAAAGAACCCACGGCAACAAAAGAGTTGTCCCTAGCAAAATTCCGGTTAAAAAAAAAAAAGAATAGCTACTCTGATAGGGAAATGAATAGTTGCAGACAGGAAAAAAAAATGATGGGGGGCGCTGCTCTTGTGGCGACGCGCTCTCCTCGGGGAGAGCAGCCCGAATTTCACGTAGAGAAATCTGCCGTGATTTAAAGGGGTATAAATACAACGACAACAACAACAAAACCATACAAAAACATCGGAAACACGAACACACCTAGCACACATCCCCGAAGTCGGAACGAGGCTACCTTCATGGTGGGGAAAAACGGTGGCATCCGCAAAATCTCTCACCATTGGTGAACTTCGGAGGTCTCGCTGAGGAACACTTCCTTTTTTTTTTTTTTTTTTTTTTTACCCGCATGATGGTCAAAAGTGATACAAATGACATCGGGGATGCTATGAATATGCATCGGGTTTGAGAGACTTCTGTAGCACTGTGACAGGCGTATATTATATTGTGTAGGAATCACAATTTAGAAAATGCATGAAGAAAAGCTATGACTGAAGTTGGCATCCTTAGTGGATGATGGTTCCAGTCAGTCAGCCCATAACAAGGTTTCTGTATAGAAGGTGGACAAAATCAAAAGACGAAAAACAACAACAAAACCAATAATAAAAAGAAAAGGAGAAAAAGCCCCCCCCCCCCCCCCCCCCCCTGGCCAAAAAACAACAACCAAAAAAAAGAGAAGAATAATAAAAAGAAAGACAAAGAGAAAAAGCCCCCCCCCCCCCCCAAACAACAACAAACAAAAAAACCCTCCCCCCCAAATCCCCAACAAACAAAAAAAAACCAAACACAAAGCAAAACAAAAAATAACCCCAAAAAAACCACAACCCCCCAACAAACCAAAAGACCCCCCCTCCCCCCACAAAACCCCATCAACAACAAACAACCCCCCCCCCCAAAAAAAAAAAAAAAAAAAAAAAAAAAGCAAACAAACAAAACAAAACAACAACAACAAAAACTACAAAAAAACAAACAGACAAAGAAACAAAAAACCCACCCAACAAACCAAACAACCCCCCCCCCCCCCCCAACAACCCTCACATCCCATACAGGGTTCAAAGCCACAACGTTCCAGCCTGGAGGTACATACAGCTCTAACCACTTACCCCTTCCTCAGCCCCCCCCCCCCCCCCCCCCCCTCTCCCAACCTTCCTCAGATGCCTAGGCTACGTCCTATTTATTCATTGTGACATTCTGCAACGACTCATTTTTGCAGCCACCACACAACCGACGTTTTTTTTTTTTTTTTTTTTTTAATTCAGTCTGTAACCATTTTTGTTCAACCGGGAATGTTATGTTACATCCATGTTTGTTTTGCTTTGTTTGTTAAAAAATGAAACCAAAACCAAACCCCAACAACAAAGCACACCATCCCCCCTCCCCACCCTCCCACCACCACCACACAACCAACCAACCAATTGGTAAAAATAACCAATCAGTTGATGACAGATGAACATTCAAAGTTGTGAGCTCTGTCCGACAAAACTGTATTTTGGCACTGTTGCAGTTTTCGAGCTTAGGCCGGCAGCATGGTATCAATTATTTTATTCATCTTCTTAACTTTCCCCCCCCTTGAAATGCAGTGGGTTTATTTTTTCTTACCCAGTTGGAGCTCCTAAGCAATTTTCCTTTTCTCGATAAACCACACATGTTTGATACGCACCCCCCCCCCCCCCCCCCCCCCTTAAATATATCCCCCCAGCCAAACAAGCAACTAATACAATGACTCATCTCGTAGGCACTCAGCTCTGTCTATCTATCAATTTTTCTATTTTCGTAATCTATCTATCTATCTATCTATCTATCTATCTATATCTATCTATCTATCTATCTATCTATCTATCTATCTATCTATCTTCTATCTGTCTATCTGTCTGTCTGTCTGCCTGTCTGCCTGTCTGTCTGTCTGTCTGTCTGCTGTCTGCTCTGTACACACACACACACACACACACACACACACACACACACACACACACACACACACACACACACACACAGCGCGGGGCGCGGCCGCGCAACACACACACACAAACACACACCCCACACCAAACACACTTTTCTTCCATTGTCTTATGGTTACAATAAGTTGTTAGACAGTTCCTTAACTTTTTTTCTGAATTGTTTTGCCTTTTTGTGTCAATGGTACTGGAATGTGAATAGACGTTAAATTGAAGAAGAACACACACACACACACACACACACACACACACACACACACACACACACACACACACACACACACGCACCACGCGCGCGCCTGCGCACACAACACACACACCCCACACACAGCACACACCACCAAAACCCACAATGATGAGAACTGTTGTTGTTGTTTTATTTGTTTCTTTGTTTGTTTTTTCCCCTTTTCTTTCTTTGTTGGTTTTATTGTTATGCTAGGGATTTTCTGCTTTGATAATTGTTGTTTTTTTGTGTTGCTTTATTTTGTTTTTTGCAGTTGTTTTGATTTTTTCTTTTCTTTAGATAGATGGCTTGATGGAAAAAAGCAAATCGATGCTTACTCAATGTACCATCTGGAAATAAAAATTTGATTGATTGATTGATTGACATTATGCTGTTGTATTTGCTAACTCGTCAAACAGAACTCCCCCAAAAGAAAAAAAAAACCGAACTGAAAAACCCACAGAAAAAAGAAAAAGAAAAACAACAACCCCAAAACAGCAAGAAACAAATAACAATTTGGGTTTCTTTTCTATAGGAAAATTTAAACAAGTGATATCTTGGATGTTCTTATCTTTATCTTTTTGTTTTGTTTCGCATTTGATTTTTATAGCTCTGTGTGTGTGTGTGTGTGTGTGTGTGTGTGTGTGTGTGTGTGTGTGTGTGTGTGTGTGTGTGTGTGTGTGTGTGTGTGTGTGTGTGTGTGTGTGTGTGTGTGTGCGTGCGCGCGCGCGCGCGCGTGCATATTCTGCACCAAGTCTATGTTATCTAATATTTCAATGGATGAAGTTCTAGGTGCTAAGATTGCTAACACAGTAAAGACCTAGATCTAGATTGTCCTTTCTGTGTGTTTTCCCCCTCTCTGCTTCATTTTTGTTTTGTTTACTTTTTGTTTTGATTATGGCCTTTTATATGTACGTTAATTTTCAACGACATTTGTTGACCTATTTATTCAGATCTATTTATTGACGTATCTATTCCTGGCATAGATCTGACAGGCCTAAAGCAGAGCACCTGGCGCGCCCAAGTAGACCTACTTTCAAGAGTCGTGTTTGAAACCATACTGGCGGCTTTCAACGAGAATGGTGTACCTGAATAAATAAACGAATCAATAAATGAATGAGTAAACAAGGCATATGTGATATTATGGCAAGAAACGCGGAAATGTCACGTAATGTCTTCTTTTGCAGGCTGTGGTAACACATCACAGGATTGACGTAATCATGATGACGTAAGTTCGTGTGTGAGAACTTGGGACAACTGTGCTTAGCTGTGTTCGATTTAAGGTAGGCTGACGTGGTGGGATACAGCCTTGCAGTCGATTGAGCTCTGAGCAATATGAAATAAACTCAGATAAATAACTCACTCATTTTTTCCTTCACTTTCAATGACGTGTTCAGCTTTGATTCAATGGAATCCCTGGTGAATTATGTAGCTTTCTATTTAGTTACCGCGCCCAATGCCAGTTTCACGCTTTAGTCCTCAGATGCCCTGAACTATTTTACCACTCATTTATATACTTTACACTTATGTATTTCATCCCTAAGTGACTTTCGTCACCCCTCTCCTTTTCTGCCAAAGAAACGAAAAGTGGAGAGAGAAAACCGAAAACCGCTGGGGACTCAAACAGGGGACGCTATTTGCTCACTCGTACTTGTCTGGCTAGACGAGTTGCCTCCCTGTCACCGCCTGGATCGAAGGTTTATCGAGCAGACGACAATTTCTGCCATCAACTCGCTGTCCGTTTCCATGTTGGCTCGGTTTCAGTTTGTCGATAGGACAGCCCTCGCCATGTTGATGATATCGAAGAAAACTTCGACGTTTTGAGTTTGTTCAATATTCCACATCCTAGCCCATCGACTGCCACTGCTCCCAGTTGCCGGCGAGCACGCAAAGTAGTCAAATGGCCTGAGCTCCACAAACGCGGAGACGGTCTGGAATTCTTGAGAGTATATCACCTTGTGTTTGGATATTTTCCCCCGATTGTTTCAAGGTACGAAAACAACAAGGCAGCGTGTGGACGTAAACAGCGTATGTAGTGTTAGTTTTTCTTTTGATTTGTCTCAATTTTCTTTTTTTTTGAATGAGTGTGTTGTGGTCTGCAAATTAGCAAAAACGTTTGAAAGTTCAGAGTCGCCAAAGATAACTTTTCTGTTATGATTGCCACCTCTTCTGCGGTTTGTAACACGAATTAAAAGTACATTAATTAATCGGAATATTTTTTATTATTACATAATGTTCCAATTTAACGAAATTAATTGAATGAAGACTTAGAAGAAAACCGGATTTATGTTATTCTGTAGGCCTACATCTAATGTCCGATTTTCGCAGATAACATGAGGATTGTTTTAATGTTTATAATTAAATATCACAAGTAAACTAACATTGAAAGAAAAAAAAACTTCGAATGAATTAGTTATTTATAGACATAGCATACAAAAACACTTGTGCGCCTCTCCGAGTCGGGATGGGTTGAGGAAAAGGTATTTGCAAGCAGTTGAAGCCAGAAAACAATTCGTTCCAGCAAAACAACTAAGCAATGAATAGGCTTACCTACAGTAAACCGGCATTTTTTTTTAAGTATTCGTTTGTCACTTACTCATTTATTATTGGTTTTCTTTCCAATCAGTTCACCTAATTCAAGTTATGCACATAACTGTTTATATTTCTTCGCCAATTTGCAGAGTAAAAGGCTATATCTCTAAACTTTGCTTGAGATATATCACTCAATTGTGATTGGTTATCGTGACAGTCGCTATGGTGAACTATAAATAACTAGTTTCGCGCAGGGATGTGTCATTTCATTTCTTCGGAAAGGGCCTCGAACTGAAAAAAAATGCTTTTAGTAATTTTTCCCCATTTTAAACAATTTATCTGATATATTTTCAATGTAAACTGAGATTAAATTTTGTTGTTCGCACATTTTGAGTAATTCATGTTTTTGTTTGGTTTATTTTTCTAAGTTTCTGGTTTGGGTTTTTGATTCATAGTAATAAGAATAAAACAAAATAATTTGGAACGATGACGACGACTACTACGAAGACGACAGCGATGATAATGAAGATGACAATAATAGGCCTTGCAAGTGATATAATATTGATATTTGAAATGGCCACGGCGAATGCGAAAAATGCAGTTATTCCGCCTTAGTATTAAACCCGCAGCACAAGTACACACGCTTTAACAAAATTGAATAGTTTGTATAAAAAGAAAGAAATGATCAGGTCAACTAAAAAGCAATTACGTATGCATTGTAGAACTCTTTCGCAATATTTTGCTTATGTCAGAATTAAGATTTCTTTCTTTCTAAATAATTTTCGCAACTCAGTGCATATGTTGTAAGAAAACAAATAATCGGAAAGCAAGCAGTCAACTGACTAACAGGTTTTCGACTGTAGGAAAACAATACTTACCGCCATTTTCTGCAAACATACAACACATCAACACATGTTTAGCTTTGTGGTGTCGTCCCGAGGTTATTCCGCCTTGGTTAATGTTTGTGGAAAGACAGTGTCGCACTTCTTGTTAGATCTAGTCCAACCGACGGCTAATATCAGACGCCAGAACTGCCACTACATGCACCTTAAAACAATCCAACTTAAAACATCTCGCATTGCTTATTTGTTTGTTTGGTTTCTTTTTTTTTGAGAAAACAAAAAAAACAAAACAAAAAACAAAGAACAACAAAACAAGGACTTTTCACTGATTATTATCGATCTTCGTTAACTTTTCGTCTTTCGGAATTTTTTTTCCCGTTTCTAAGCAAGAGCTCTAGGTTCATCGACGGTGAGATTTTGCGTATGCTTCCGTTTTTGCCCACCGACGAAGGTAGCATTATTCCGGCTTCGGGGATTGCATGCCGGGTATGTTCGTGTTTCCGTAACCCACCAGACGCTGACGTGAATGACGGGATCTTTAACGTGCATTTTTCATCTTCTGCATGTGTATGTACACGAAGCAAATTAATTTGCTGGCAGGTCTGCACTTGAAGTCGACCTGTGAGATCGTAAAAATCCCCGCACTGTAATTCATCCAGACGCCGCCAGGTTTCGAACACCACGACTTCATGGACTTGGTAAACTTATAAAGTTCCCGACATGCGTTATTTGCAATATCAAATTACGTAAGACAAAATGATGGAGGGGGTGGGGGGGTGTCGTCGGCGTAACAGTTTTTTTTTCTGAGAAAAGACATGTGAATGAACCGGCAAGGCCAAAAGCGAGCAAGAAAGATGCGACTAAATGAAAAGAATCGTGGAAAAAACAAGCGAGTGATAGAAAAGAGGACAGTTATAAGTAAAATTGATTCAAATGGAACAGCAGAAGAAAGTACAATAGAGCGATAAAACATTGGTAAACAAAAAATAAACAACAAGCAAACAAACAAAGAAAAAAAAACACCATCACCAACAACAGCGAAAAAACAAGCTACGAAATAACAAAAAACAGAATGCATGTAACTGGCTATCTGCACCCTTGTTTTTCTCCACCAGTATTACCCTGATAAATATGTATGTATGTATGTATGTATGTATGTATGTATGTATGTATGTATGTATGTATGTATGTATGTATGTATGTATGTATGTATGTATGTATGTATGTATGTATGTATGTATGTGTGTGTGTGTGTGTGTGTGTGTGTGTGTGGTGTGTGTGTGTGTGTGTGTGTGTGTGTGTGTGTGTTGTATGTTGCATGCATGTAGTATATGCATGTATGTAGTAGTATGTATGTATATGTTGTATTATGTATGTATGTGTATGATATAGATTATCTGCGTGCGTGCGTGCGTGCGTGCGTGCGTGGTGGTGTGTGTGTGTGTGTGTGTGTAAATCCAGTATCCCTAAGTAAGTG
>CM060337.1:47196672-47224172 GCA_030674155.1 Stramonita haemastoma
GATACTTTGTCCTTAAGAATACCCAGATTCAACCTATCTACCGTTGGCCGCCGCTCTTTCTCTGTTTCTGGTCCATCCGTCTGGAACGACCTTCCTCTCTCCCTCCGGCAAAAGCCTACTTATGACACTTTCAAATCCAACCTCAAGACACACTTATTCCAAACCTAAGTTTTGTCCTTCCTCTTCCATCTACCTGTCCCGCCTTCAACATCCACCTGCCAAAGTGCATAATGTTTGTAGTGTTGTGTGCGCGCGCGCGTGCTGCGTGCGTGCGTGCGTGTGTGTGTACTTTCGAATTTGTTAAAACTGTAAATTGCTGTTGATTGTGTGTTGTCTTGGTTGAATGCAAGCGCTTTGATTTGTTTTTACAAAATATAGCGCTATACAAATTCCATGTATTATTATTATTATTATTATCGTTGTATTACCTAAATGACATGCATACGAACGTCTTAGTGCGTATCATAAGTTATTATATGGCTGACTTCATCAGCACCAGCTTTCATCTGTTAAATGACATAGTACATTGATAAATAATGTACATTGATGTACAGGCCCATGAGGTTCATTGCCACAATCATCAGAAAGTGTGGAGTAGAACTGGACAGAACATCTGTAGAGAAGCTTCATTTGTTACATGTGTTTTGGTCCGCCTTATATTAGGTGGATCAGGGGTCTAGATGTTACTAACACGCCTGCCTAGAAAGCGAAAAGTCCGGGTAGGAAGTGTGCCGTCATTTGATCCCTGTTTGGGCCCGAAAACTCTCTCTCTCTCCCCCCCCCTCCCATCCATTAGATCATGACGGGTGGTCTGGGTGCTAGTCTTTCGGATGGGACGATGAAATGAGGTCCCGTGTGTTACACATAGTTATTTAGCGCACATAAAAGAATCCTATGGGGACGGGATAGCTCAGTGATCAGAGCTTCGCTTTCCCCCAGCCAGTGTTAAGCAGCGTCGAGGATGGGATGGGTGACCATTTGCGCGCCTTGGCTTCAGTGTTAGTTACCCAGCGTGAATGGGCACCTGCCCTCTTTAGGGTCAGGAAAGGGGAGATGGGCACCGCCCTCAACATGCTGGCCCCTAGAGAAGCTGAGTTCTCTGACCCCTCGCTTCCCTACGACCACAAAAGGTTATGGGACACCTTTACCTGTTTTTACCTTTACATAAAAGAACCCACGGCACAAGACAGTTGTTCCTTACCAAAAATCTGTTAGGAAAAAGCCACTCTGAAGGGAAACAAATACAGTTGTAGACAGGAGAAGAAAAAAACAAAATGGGTGGCGCTGCTCTTGTGGCGACGCACTCTCCCCGGGGAGAGCAGCCTGAATTTCACGCAGATAAATCTGCCGTGACTTAAAGTGGTACAAAGTAAATATC
Organism: Stramonita haemastoma; assembly: GCA_030674155.1. Classification (NCBI taxonomy): domain Eukaryota; kingdom Metazoa; phylum Mollusca; class Gastropoda; order Neogastropoda; family Muricidae; genus Stramonita; species Stramonita haemastoma. The sequence continues at coordinate 47,198,051 of CM060337.1, forward strand.
AGATCCATGGTACAGTTGCCCTGCAGCAGGGCCCACGTAGATGTGTACGTAAACAGTTTTCTTTTATGTTCACCACAGCCAGAACCTGATTGCCTTGTGACCTTCCGCGTTGTAGTTTTGTTGTGTTTTTTTTTTTCTCATTTAAGAAAAAAAAAGTTTGGGATCGAACCCGTGTCCTCAGGACATTCAGAGCCGCATAGCCACGTCACCCCTATGACTCGACCACTGAACCACAGGGACAGATGTTGATACGAGAAAACTATTCTTCGTGATTTCACTTTTGTTCCCCCAGAATCAGATGCATTTTGGGAGATGTGTCACCTGCTCCAGGATTGCCTGTGGGCTCTGGTAGGCCTAGTCCTTTTCCGTCAGAAATCTCAGGGCTGTTTCATGGAATCATAGGTACTTGTGCCTCAATATGGTGGTACTTCCACAAGTGTTTTGGGTGTCATTCCACAATGTTTGTCACTTCCACAATGTTTGTCACTTCCACAATGTTTGTCGGCTTCCACAATGTCGGTCACTTCCACAATGTTTACAGTAGTATTTCATACAATTCAGATGTAGCCGCAAATAAAAAGCACACCAGCTAGAAATACACATTAGTCAGCATGTAAGACGGATGTGATATCATCTTTCTCAGGAAGGGAATCTATAAGGATTTAAAGAAATCCAAAATAAATCGTTCCAAGAAAAAAAAAAAAAAACGCCACCAAAACAACGACATATAGATCATGGGTAACAGCTTGCCCTCCATACTTACTTACCCAGGCTTTGCGCTCGAAAGACTAGAGCGCAACTCCATAGTCTTCTGAGAGTGACGGATACCTAGTAGGGATGCCTGCTGTAGATCATCAGTGTTCAGCCTGTGTTATTTGTGTGACTCAAGAGTGGCCGACCACTTCGATGACTGTTTCAGTTTTTAACCATACAATGAAGTGTTCTTCATATCCATTTACAAAAAAAAAAAGCAACGACAAACAAAACAAACAAACAAACAAACAAACACAACAAAAAACAAAAACAAACAAAAGAAAACCCCGCCAAACAAAACAAAAGCCACCCCCCAAAAAAACAACAAAACAACAACAAAAAACCAACAAACAAAATAACTAAACCAAACCAAAACAAAGCAATTAACATTTATAAGAAAAAAAAACACTTAAGAAAAATCACTAAAAATTTAAAAAGGAACATGTTTGCCGCACAGTAACAGACAGAACTTTAAAAAGAAGGAACCCAACTAAGGACAAGGCTAGCAAACAACAACACGGGTGAACAAACAACAAATAAACAAACACCTACAAAATAAACAGAGACAAAGGGGAAAAAAGTAAGTAAACAAACAGAAAAAGGACGAACAATACACGAGTACACCTAAGAAATAAGGAGAGAAAGACATGGATGTATAAACAATCCAATCAATAACTCCAGAAAGCAAGGAAGGAAGCAAACAATTGGATGTATAGATCTAGACCTAGATGGCAGACCACCAAAGAAAGGTTCTAAATTGGCTACACATAGGCATGTGTTAGGACAATGTTGGCGTGTACATTTCTTGGAACTGACTTATGACCGTTGATTAGCTTATTGACACATTGATATTATGAATTGATTGGTTTTCATTTTCATGTCTGTTTCGTGACTTTTTTTTTTCTATTCCTTCTTTCATTTTTGTTTGTTCGTCCTGTTGTGCTTTTTGCTTTTTTTTTTTTTCTGCTGTCTGTTATTAATCTTCGTTCGCGAAGCCAAGCCATGAGTGAGAGTGTTGTTGTTTGTTTGTTTGTTTATTATGTTGTTGGGTTTTTCTCTTTCTTTCCTTCATTTTCTCTTTCTGTTTTCTTTCTTTCTTTCTGTTGTTGTTGTTTGTTTATTATGTGGTTGTTTTATTTCTTTTCTTTTTGTTCTTTCCTTCATTTTCTCTTCTGTCTTGTCTTCCCACAGTCCTGTCTTCCTTGCTTTTTTTTTTTTCTGTTTGTCTGTCTGTTCGACTGACGTTATGCAAACAGCGTAACCTATCTTGTCATCCAGGTCTCCTAGTTGAGTGACTGTAGTGAGAACGTCAGATAAAATGACTGCCCCAGTTCTGTCGCATACCGAAAGTCACCCTTAAAATCTTCTGATTGTTTCCACCTCCTCAAAAGTTTGGTATATATTTATTTATTTATTTATCTATTACTATTGTTTTATTTATTAAAAAACAAGCAAACGAACTAAAGAACAAACATTCGGTCTGGTGGGGAAGAGAAAGGGTCAAGCAGAGAGGTCGGATTTCCCCGTCAAATAGCTAAAGCAACAGCTGTGTTGTAGCCTACGCTTTGTGATTTTACACCCATAACAAATTTTTGGGATATCAGTTACGTTATCCGAATTTAAAAACCAGTCGTACGTTCGCTTTTAATAGTTCCTTCAACGTCAAGCAAAACAGTATTTTCCAGCACGTGTAGATGATTTGAACGGCCCGAAAAGAGAATAATTTGTCTCTGCTTTTTAAAGCGTTTGTTCTTTTCTGCAACCTGTTGTTGTCTATTAACCTTTGACGAGATTTCTGTTATAACTGGACTTACACTATACTCCACCATCCCATTTTGATATAGTAGTAGCTAGGCATCTGCAGTCTCGGAAGACTATGGAGTTGCACTCCAGGCTCTAGAACGCAAAGCCTGGGTAAGTATGGATAGCAAGCTGTTACCCATACAGCAGACCTCCCCCCCGCCTTCTTCATGTCATTGGAATGGTCCATTGGAAACTTAATCTCCGATACTTACACGCACACACACACACACACACACACACCACACACACACACACACACACACACACACACACACACACACACACACTACAAAATGATCATATTATGTTCAATCATACATCTTTCAAATGACCCCCCCCAAAAAAAAAAAAAAAAAAGAAAGAAAAGAAAAAATGCCCCGTAAAAATCTGACGCAGTTCTGACCACCTCTGAAGACTTTAACAGCGACTGCTAGTGTTGCAATGACCGCGCTTTCTCTACTGCATTCAAGAGCTCGGCGACATTAACTTGCAGCTTTTCGGGGCGAATTTTCCGAAAATTGAAGTCTTGCTTTCCGTCGATATCATAGATCTTCTCTCATCATTCAGAGACTTATGGACTTTGTATGACTGCAATCACTGGGAACACAGAGCTCAGACCTCGGCAGTTCGGGTAGTTTGCTGTGATATGCGGTAAGCTATTCAAGCCTCGTTGGGTTGACAATCTACAATGTCCTTCTAGACCTATGTCCATTGTAACTAGATCTAGCAGGCCTACTATGAAAAGATAAAATGAAATGAACATTTTGAAATGTCAGTACTTCCGCGTTTTTATTAAAAATTTTTTTTTTTGGTTATATGTTTAAAGTCAGACATAACGTCCCCATTCATCCCTTTGAGTTTATTCCTTCTCCTTCCTTCTCCTTCCCTTCCTTCCTTCCTTCTTCTTCTTCTTCTCTCTTCTTCTTTTCTTCTTCTCGCTTCTATCTTCTCTCATTCTTCATTCATCTCTCTCTTCTTCTCTTCTTCCTTCCATTTCCTTCATATTCCTTCTTCTTCTTCGCTTTGTTATTCTTCTTCTTCTTCTTCTCTCGCAATTCTTCATCGCAATTCATCATCATCATCATCATCATCATCATCATCATCATCATCATCATCATCATCATCTCTTCTTCTTCTTCTTCTTCTTCTTCTTCTTCTTCTTCTTCTTCTTCTTCTCTCCTTTGATCTCCTTTTATGCATCGGTCATTGTTTTGTTGTTGTTTTTCCTTCTTTCACATCTGACGGTCTTTTTCCTCGTTGTTTTATCTCTCTTTCCAAGAAACTGGTACCCCCCCCCCCCCTCTCTCTCTCTCTCCTCTCTCTCTCTCTCCTCTCTCTCTCTCTCTCTCTCTCTCTCTGTCTCTCTCTCTCTCTCTCACTCTCTTTCATGAGGATAATGGTGGTGATAATTTCTTATTTTCATGTGTTTTACTCGTGTCCAGGAGTCTCTCTGCCTGTCTGTCTGCCTGTCTCACTGTGAAGGGGTGACGGGGTGGGGATGGTGGGGGTGCCCCCCAGTGGCTTTTTCATATTGTTTTGTTCTGTTTCTTGTTGTTTGCTTGAGAGAGTGTTTTTTTCTGTGGATGGTAACATGGGAACCTCAACCTCTAGTGCTTGCTTATGTCAGGGTAAAGTAATCTGAGGTCATCAACGTTATGGAAAGGCAGAGCAGAGAGAGGAATGGAGAAAGCTGGTTGTCAAGTCTTCAGGGGTGCCCCCACGGTCTTTAGACTAAGGGATGGATAGAATGGATAGATAGGATGGTAAGTACACGCGAAATAACATTCGAGGGATAAGTTATGTAAACGGACCCTAAGATACCACATTGAGGAAAAATAATGTGAATGGGTTAAAAAAAAAAAAGACGCTGATATTATGCTCCAGTCTGTTTGCTATATAGATTGTGACAGAAGTAAATAAATAGAGAATGAGTTTAGTGATTAATAAAAACAATATTTAATAATGGCTAATTCAGAATGTTTCTTACATGTGAGAATGATATGATAGACATAACCAACTTTCGGTTAAGGACTCTCTCTCTCTCTCTCTCTCTCTCTCTCTCTCTCTCTCTCTCTCTCTCTCTCCTCTCTCTCTCTCTCTCTCTCTCTCTCTCTCTCTCTCTCCTCTCTCTCTCTCTTCTCTCTTTCTCTCTCTCGTGTCTAAGTTTAGACTTGGTGTATCAGACATAAAAGTTCATAACCTTAGATATGTAAAACATAACGTTGAGGACCTCAGATTACTATGCCCATGACATAAGCACCAGATGCAGAGGTTGAGGTAGCCTACATTTTGCGTTATGCTGTCCAGTATTAGAGGATGTTAGGCAGAATTACATCCCCAGTAAATAAAGTCGACAGCCTGATTTATTTAGACTCTGTTTACTCATGGCGTCAAAGCATCCTGAGGTTGTAGGCAGCCTCATTTTTATATTCATGTACAGCTTTCAGAATAAGAGATATCTTGGTATCTGAAGCCATATTTTTGTGACTGATTCTTTTTGGTTATGCAATAACGTGTTGTATTTATTGTTGCTGTGCAACCCATCTCCTCTCCCTCGCTGCTTTACCTTCCCTGACCCTGATGAGGGCAGGTGCCCATTTACAGCTGGGTGAACTGGGGTACTGTACTGAAGCCAAGGCGCGCAAACGGTCACTCATCCACTTGGTAACCACGCTCGATGCTGCTTAACCGTAGCTGGTCCGAAGACTGGACAACACATCAACATGGTATTTATTTTATTATTTATTCTTTTATATCGAGGATAGCAGAATAAGCAATCATGTGCTTTTTTTTCACCCGGTCCCCGTGTGTATGCAGTTTTGTAAATATTGTCATCTGTTCCCACCGGCACACGATGGCCTACTCTTACGAAAAGCGGAACAGGATTTAACGTGTGCGCAAGATGTTCTGCGTGCGTTCGCACACGGGGCCTCGGATTAAAGTCTCATCCAAGGACTGGTATGGAGAGAGAGAGAGAGAGAGAGAGAGAGAGAGAGAGAAGGAGAGAGAGAGAGAGAGAGAGAGAGAGAGAGAGAGAGAGAGCCCCCTCCCCTCTCCCAAAAGCCACCCCCCCAAAGAAAAACAAACAACAACACCCAGAAAAAAAACAATAGAAAGAAACCGAAAAATGATCAAGAAAGAGAGGCACAGGAAATAAAATGAAAGAAAACAATAATAATAAGCAAATAACCCCCCCCAAAACAACCCCCAAACTGTTTAAAGTTAAGTTAAAGTCTGTCCCGAGCCTAAGGCTCATCAGGCCGGTGCTTATCCCGGTTTCTGTGGCGTTAAGCGACTGAGAGTCATAGACTCCCCCCTGGATAGGACGCCAGTCTATCGCAGGGTTAACCCCCAACACAAGGTTGGTACCCCTTTTACACCTGGGTGGGGTGAGAAAATAGCCGTAAAGTGCCTTTTCCAAGGGCACAACGCCATAGCCGAAAGCTGGGATCGAACCCGCAACCTTTAGATTACGAGTACAACGCCCTAACCACTAGGCCACAGCGGCGGCGCCAAACTGTTTAGATGAAGGAAAAACGAGAACGTCAACTACTGTTGTTGGTTATTGTTTTTTTCACAAGAAATTGTTAACAGCACTCATTTGTTTTCTGTAAAAATAAAAGAATATAACAAGCAAAACAAATAAACGCATAACAAAAAAAAATTATGGCGACATTTACGCGAAAGTTATAGAAGAAATAAAGAGCGCATAGTATACAGACTTTTAAACTTCAGAATTTGCACCAATACTATAAAATACAAATGGTTCTCTGTAATCTCCCACTGTGTGTGATATCCAGTAATAGGCCTACCTGTGTGGGTCTGAGAAGGGGTTGGTTGGTTGGTTGGTTTATTTTATTCATTCATTCATTCATTCATTCATTCATTCATTCATTCATATGCTGTTTGTTTGTTTATGCATAGTTTGAATTAATTATTAGTTTATTGGTTGCTCATTATCATTTTTGTTCGGCGGCTATCATATGTATACACTCGAGCACGCATCAGCAGGCACGCATGTACACACGCATACACACACAAGCACACACACGCGTTCACACGTATGCGCAAGCGTGCATGCGTGCGTGCGCACGCAGGCACGCACGCAGGCACGCACACACGCACGCACACACACAGACACACAGACACAGACACACACAAACACACACGCACACACACACACACACACACACACACACACACACACACACATCACACACACACACACACACACACACACACACGCACGCACGCACGCACGCACGCACGCACGCACGCACGCACGCACGCACGCACGCACGCACACACACACTTTTGCCTGTCCTAGCGTCTCTGATCATTTGAAAATACGAGGTACCTCTATCTCGTGGAAGGAATCGCAATTATTTTATCATCCGAATATTGAGGATCTCTGATGCCCTAAACAAGCACAATCATTTCTGATGTCAGTCTGCTTTCAAGTCTGATCTTATCAACAAAAAAGAAAAAAAATAAAGAAAGAAAATTGGCGATTTCGCTACACAAGAAATCTTAACATTTTTCTAGAATGATTTAGACCACATAGAAAACCCTTTGGCTGAAGAGTCCCAGATTATCTTTAGTCGAGTCAAGTCAAGTCAAGTAAAAAAACCCCACTTTAATCATCCCATGAAGGGCAGTTACCTTCGTCGTTGGTTGTGTGAAAATGTCAATAATATGAAACTAGTTTTTGATGGAAATCCCTTTTTTCCTGACTTGATTTGACAGATCACTTTTCATCATTCTGTTGATGTATCACTTTTCATCATTCTGTTGATGTATCACTTTCCATCATTCTGTTGATGTATCACTTTTCACCATTCTGTTGATGTATCACTTTTCATCATTCTGTTGATGTATCACTTTTCATCATTCTGTTGATGTATCACTTTTCACCATTCTGTTGATGTATCACTTTCCATCATTCTGTTGATGTATCACTTTCCATCATTGTATTGATGTATCACTTTTCACCATTCTCTTGATGTATCACTTTCCATCATTCTGTTGATGTATCACTTTCCATCATTCTGTTGATGTATCACTTTCCATCATTGTATTGATGTATCACTTTCCATCATTCTGTTGATGTATCAGATTCCATCATTCTGTTGATGTATCAGATTCCATCATTCTGTTGATGTGTTACTTTCCATCATTCTGTTGATGTGTCAGCTTCCATCATTCTGTTGATGTGTCACTTTCCATCATTCTGTTGATGTATCACTTTCCATCATTGTATTGATGTATCAGATTCCATCATTCTGTTGATGTATCACTTTCCATCATTCTGTTGATGTATCACTTTCCATCATTGTATTGATGTATCACTTTCCATCATTGTATTGATGTATCACTTTCCATCATTCTGTTGATGTGTCACTTTCCATTATTCTGTTGATGTATCAGATTCCATCATTCTGTTGATGTATCAGATTCCATCATTCTGTTGATGTGTTACTTTCCATCATTCTGTTGATGTGTCAGCTTCCATCATTCTGTTGATGTGTCACTTTCCATCATTCTGTTGATGTATCACTTTCCATCATTGTATTGATGTGTCACTTTTCATCATTCTGTTGATGTATCACTTTCCATCATTCTGTTGATGTATCACTTTCCATCATTCTGTTGATGTATCACTTTCCATCATTGTATTGATGTATCACTTTCCATCATTCTGTTGATGTGTCAGTTTCCACCATTCTGTTGATGTATCACTTTCCATCATTCTGTTATGCTTCAATTTCCATCATTCTGTTGATGCGTCACTTTCCATCATTCTGTTGATGCGTTCGGTTTCCAGTACATGATGTGTCTATTTCCATTTTTTTCGGTTTCCAGTTGATGATGTGTCAGTTTCCAGTAGATGATGTGTCGGTTTTCCAGTTGATGATGTGTCAGTTTCCGGTTGTTGATGTGTCAGTTTCCAGTAAGGATGTGTCGGTTTCAGTAGATGTGTCAGTTTCCCGTAGATGTGTTAGTTTCCAGTAGATGATGTGTCAGTTTCCTGTAAATGTGTCAGTTTCCAGTAGAGGATGTGTCAGTTTCCTGTAAATGTGTCAGTTTCCAGTAGAGGATGGGTCAGTTTCCTGTAAATGTGTCAGTTTCCAGTAGATGATGTGTCAGTTTCCAGTAGATGATGTGTCAGTTTCCAGTAAGGATGTGTCAGTTTCCAGTTGATGATGTGTCAGTTTCCAGTAGATGTGTCAGTTTCCAGTAGAGGATGTGTCGGTTTCCAGTAGATGATGTTTCAGTTTCCAGTAGATGTGTCAGTTTCCTGTAAATGTGTCAGTTTCCAGTAGATGATGTGTCAGTTTCCGGTTGTTGATGTGTCAGTTTTCAGTAGATGTGTCAGTTTTCAGTAGATGTGTCAGTTTTCAGTAGATGTGTCTGTTTCCAGATGTGTCAGTCTCCATAGATGATGTGTCAGTTTCCTATAAATGCGTCTGTTTCCAGTACATGTGTCTGTTTCCAGTACATATGTCTGTTTTCCAGTAGATGTGTCTGTTTCCAGTAGATGTGTCTGTTTCCGTTGGTGAAACGTGGAGCTTTAGCTGAGGAATGACTAAAAAAAAATGCATCCAAGCTGTGTGTTGTGAAAGTGACTTGATAGTTGAAAATATTTTTAAAGTTTTTGTCTTAGAACCCAGTCCGTAAGAACAACTGAAAAAGATAAAACAACATTATTCTGTCTGCTTATTTGTCTGTCTGCATGTCTGTCTGTCCCTGTCTCTGTCTTTGTATCCATGGTGTGTGTGTGTGTGTGTGTGTGTGTGTGTGTGTGTGTGTGTGTGTGTGGTGTGGTGTGGTTGGTCTGGTCTGGTGTTGTGTTATGTTGTGTTATATGATATACCACTTGTATTGTATACCACTGAAGTGTGTGTGTGTGTGTGTGTGTGTGTGTGTGTGTGTGTGTGTGTGTGTTGTGCGTGCGTGCGTGCGTGCGTGCGTGCGTGCGTGCGTGCTTGCGTGTGTGGTGTGGTGTGTTTGTGTTGTTTGTTTGTGTTTGTGGTTGTGTTGTGTTTAATGATATACTGCTTGTATTGTATATCACTGAAGTAAGTGTCTGTGTCTGTGTGTCTGTGTATGCTATTGTGCCCCTGATTTCTAATTATGTACTTGTTTCTTTGCCTACTTTTTTCCCTATTTAAAATTCTTTTTCTGTGGAAGAACAGGAGTTGCTTCTCTAAGATGAGGATCCCACCACTTTGTGATCCTATCCTCCTGGCTTTTGGTGGTTTTTTCCTTCTCACTCTCTGTTTGTATTCATTTCTTCCTCTCTTTTTTCTCACTCTCTGTATTCATTTCATCCTCTCTTTTTTCTCACTCTCTGTTTGTATTCATTTCATCCTCTCTTTTTTCTCACTCTCTGTATTCATTTCATCCTCTCTTTTTCTACTCCTGATGTATTCATTTCATCCTTTTTTTTTCTCACTCTCTGTTTGTATTCATTTCATCCTCTCTTTTTTCTACTCTCTGATTGTATTATTCATCCTCTCTTTTTCTCACTCTCTGTTTATTCATTTCTCCTCTCTTTTTTCTCACTCTCTGTATTCATTTCATCTCTCTTTTTCTCACTCTCTGATTGTATTCATTTCATCCTCTCTTTTTTCTCACTCTCTGTTTGTATTCATTTCTTCCTCTCTTTTTTCTCACTCTCTGTGTATTATTTCATCCTCCTTCTTTTCTCTCACTCTCTGTTTTGTTTCTTTCATCCTCTCTTTTTTTCTCCTCTCTGTTTGTATTCATTCTCTCCTCTCTTTTTCTCACTCTCTGTTTGTATTCATTTCTTCTCTCTTTCTCACTCTCTGTTTGTTTCATTTCTTCCTCTCTTTTTCTCACTCTCTGTTGTATCATTCTTCCTCCCGTCTCTCTCTCTCTCTCTCTCTCTCTCTCTCTCTCTCTCTCTCTCCTCTCACCTCTCTCTCTCTCCTCCTCCCTCTCTCTTCTCTCTCTCTCTTCTCTCTCTCTCTCCCCCCCCTCTCTCTCTCTCTCTCTCTCTCGTTTGTAATTCTCTTCTCTCTCTCTCTCTCTCTCTCTCTCTCTTCTCTCCTCTCTCTCTCTCCTCTCTTCTCTCTCTCTCTCTCTCTCTCTCTCTCTCTCTCTCTCTCTCTCTCTCTCTCTCTCTCTCTCCTCTCTTCTGCTGTTATGTACTCTCTCTCTCTCTCTCTCGTCTCTCTCCTTCTCTCTCTTCTCTCTCTCTCGTCTCCCCGTCTCTGTCTGTCTCTCTCCTCTCTCTCTCTCTCTCTCTCCTCTCTCTGTTCTCTCTTCTCTCTGTCTCTCTGTCTCTGTCTTCTGTCTGTCTCTCTCTCTTCTCTCTCTCTCTCTCTCTCTCTCTCCTGCTGTTTTAATGTAAGACTCTCTCTCTCTCTGTCTCCTCTCTCTCTCTGTCTCTCTCTCTCGTCTCTCTTCTCTCTCTCTCTCTCTCTCTCTGTTTATGCTCTCTCTCTCTCTCTCTCTCTCTCTTCTCGTCTCTTCTCTTCTCTCTCTCTCTCTCTCTCTCTCTCTCTCTCTCTCTCTCTCTCTCTCTCCTCTCTCTCCTCTCTCTCTCTCTCCTCCCTGCTGTTTGTAATGTAAGACCTGTGTTGCATTCTACCCTTGCACTTGCTCTCAGCTCAGGTGGCTTTGCTCTTCACTCACCGCCCACATCTCACTCCCTCCCTCCCTCCATTCCTGAGCAGAAGAAGAGGACAACCCTTCGTGGATCATATGGTAGGGTGGACTTTGAACGTTTTAATCACGGCCAGAACTAGCTCCGTTTGTGAGACAAGAGAGAAGGCAGGATGTGGTAGGGGGTGGGGGGGTGGTGGTGGGGGTGGTGGGAGAACAGGGGGGGGGGAGAGAGGGGTATGGGAAGGTGAGTTTGTGGTGTGTTGGGTGGGGGGGGGGGGGGGCAGCCTCAACTTGAAGTGCTTTCACACAGGCTCCTATATCTGAAACAAGGCAACACGTGGCCTGGAAAGAACACCCTCCCCCCCCCTCACCCCCAACTCCACTCCCTAGCGCTCTCTCTCTCTCTCTCTCTCTCTCTCATCTCTCTCTCTCTCTCTCTCTCTGCTTCTTCTCTCCTGTATTTGCTCCCCCCCTCTCCCCCCCATCTTCAAAAGCAACAGGAACAGAACCAACGTCAGGAAGGAGGGGGGGGGAGGAGGAGGGAAAGAAAGAAGGGTGGGGGTGGTTGGTTTGACAAGAGTGAAAGAAGAACAGAAGGAGGAGGAGGAGGAGGAGGAGGAGAAATGTGGCAGGGAGGAAAGAAATGAAGAGAGTAATGAGGTAGTAGATAGGTAGCACACGAGGAGAGAGAGAGAGAGAGAGAGAGAGAGAGAGAGAGAGAGAGAGAGAGAGAGAGGAGAGAGAGAGAGAGAGAGAGGAAGAGAAGCTTAAAGACGAGGAAGAAGAAGAAGAAGAAGAAGAAGAAGAAGAAGAGAGAGAGAGAGAGAGAGAGAGAGAGAGAGAGAGAGAGAGAGAGAGAGGAGAGAGAGAGAGAGAGAGAACGCTTGAAGACGATGAAGAAGAAAAAAAAACTGGATGTGTAGAAATAAGTTGTTTGAAACCAGCAAAAAGGGGGCGGAGCTTGGCTGAATGGAACGTAAGCAAGAAGGTGGGGCTAGGGGTGGAGCTTTGGGGCCCTGCTAGGGTAGAGATCGAAAGGGGTGGATGAGAGAGAGAGAGAGAGAGAGAGAGAGAGAGAGAGAGAGAGAGAGAGAGAGAGAGAGAAACTTAGCATAGAAGAAAGATACAAAAATCGAAGTCAAACAAGCCCAGGCTGTTGCTTGGTCGATAGGCGTCACAGCACACGCCTCACACGAGGATGAAGAAAGGGAGGAGGAGGAGGAGGAGGTGGTAGTAGTGATGGTGGGGTGGGGTGGGGGTGGGGGGGATGGGGGAGAGTAACGAGAAATGAAGGTGAACGTGAAATGGTAGGGAGGGAGTGGTAGAAAGCCATGGTGAAGAAGAAAACTACAGGGTGTGTAGTAGGAACGGTGGTTTTTTGTTTTTGTGGTGAAATTCTGGCAAGAAAATGAAAATGACGACGAAGAAAAAAAAGGAAAAAAATTAACCTGAAGGAGAAAAAAAGATAATAACTAGGCAAAACAAAACAAAACAAAAAAATCAGAAGAGAGTGGAGAGGAGGGGCTTCCAACAAAGACACATCTCTAGCACTTCATCTTTGCCTACTGTCCTCCCCCCCCCTCGCTTACACACACACATGCACACACATGTGCGTGCTCACGCGCGCACACACACACTACACAACACACACACACACACAGAGACAACAATAATGGCTTTGATTGTTTGTAAAGTTGCATTAAAACATTATTATGATTATTATCATTGATAAACATCCATACGCACAAACGGTCATGCAATGGAACAAATAGTGCCAGACACTCGCCTAGCTACACGTTTGCATACGCCAACTTTAGAACAGAGAGAGAGAGAGAGAGAGAGAGAGAGAGAGAGAGAGAGAGAGAGGAGAGAGAGAGAGAACGGCTCTCTCCCTGTTTTTATAATTTCTGTCTGCTTGTTCATCCATCAATTCATCTGTCAGTCTGTCCATCCATTGATTCATTCACCCCATAGCTTCAATTTCTGTTTATTGATATATCAAACTTGTACTTTTGCATTGTGTGTGTGATCAATAGATAGATTGGTGTGTGTGTGTGTGTGTGTGTGTTGTGTGTGTGTGTGTGTGTGTGTGTGTGTGTGTGTGTGTGTTGCTGTTGTATATATGTATGTATGTATGTATGTATGTATGTATGTATGTATGTATGTATGTATGTATGTATGTATGTATGTTGTTGTTGTTGTTGTAGTTGTCTTCAATATAACGTCTGTTCACTCTCAGTGATATTGGAGGAGGAAGGTGGAAAGTGTAGTGGAATGAAGAATAGGTCAAGAAAGGAAAAAAACACGAAGAGAATGCATGTGTTGGTGTTTTTGTACCTTGATATCAAGAACAATATATAAAATATGATATATGTAATAATAATAATAAATATGATAATAATATATAATGATACATATAATGATAATAATGATATTATAGAATAGATATTATAGTAATATATGTGTGTACGTGTGTGTGTGCGTGTGCGCGCGCAGGCCTGAATGTATGGGAGGAGTAATGTATAGTGATCATGGATGCAGGAGGCTGTTGCCTATAATGATTATCATTATTGCAGCAAGGAGAGGTGGCAGGGGAGGGGGGTGTACACCTCCTATATGTGTGTACAATAATGACAATCATTAAAGAATGTCTTTCATGGCACAGGAGACAATTACCAATGTAATTCATAGCTCTGTAGCGTATAGAAATACAGTTTGAAAGTTTGGTTCCAAATATTCTCCCACATACCAGAGTCAAAACAACAACAATAAAACCAAAGAAAAAACAAGAACAGATGTATACTTCTCGTTGGATCAGAAAAAATCTGCTCGCGAGAGAGAGAGAGAGAGAGAGAGAGAGAGAGAGAGAGAGAGAGAGAGAGAGAGAGAGAGAGAGAGAGAGAGAGAGAGAGAGAGAGAGAGGAGAGAGAGAGAGAGAGCGAGCTAAAAGGCTTAGCGTCAACACATTTCTATGGTACTACTGTTGTAAAAATAACTTTTATCAGAACAGTTTTGTGTGTGTGTTTATATTGCAACAGTCGTGACAAGCGGAGAGAAATCGATCATTTAGTATTCGAAACACTGTTAGTATGCAGAACAAGTTGTAGTCTAATCGTTTAAACAGATTCATCAACACACACACACACACACACACACACACACACACACACAACACACACACACACACACACACACACACACACACACACCACACAAAACAGGCAAAGCGACACAAAACAGCAACAACAATAAAAGTTGGATTAGAAGTCATGGGGACTGTTTTTTGCCTGACCTAGCACGTATTAATTTCTACGCTTTGTTTTTTGTTGTTTTGTTTTGCTTTGTTTTAAACCTGTTTTTTTTCTTCTTTCTATGGCTAGTGTACTGTGCTGTGCTGTGTGTGTGAACTATGTGAATTATGTGAGGGTGTCACTTGAAAAATTGAAAGCAAATAGGCCACTTTGACTTGTGAGTGCTATTATTCTGATGCCTATTTATTCAGGGACCTCAAAACTGCATGTGGATGGACCAGTGATGTCGGCAGTGTAGTGTAGTGTAGTGTAGTGTAGTGTAGTGTAGTGTAGTGTAGTGTAGTGTAGTGTAGTGTAGTGTAGTGTAGTTCATCCTTTGCGTATAAAATTTTACTAGCCAAAAATTTTGGTGGAAAAATAGGCTTCCACTCTAAAAGCCTTGAACTGTTGGCACTTTTCTTGTACACTTTTCTTTTTCCTATTTTCCTAAATTATAAAACCTGTTTGAAACTGACAGGGTGAATCTGAGTTTAACATTACAGACAATAGATCTGTACTCTTTTTGTCAGGGGGGTTGCTTGTTGTTTTATTATTTTTATCTTTTTTTATATATAGTTTTGTTTGATTTGTTTGTTGGTAGTGTGTTCCCCATTATTTCTTTCTTGCCTTTTCATACTGAACATTCAACATTTCAATTAAAGTGTTAACTAGACGGGAAAAGTTTCCTTTCCGTAAGTAGGATCGTTTTCCATGATGAAACTGACAAAATCTTTCCGAAAAAACAACAACCCAGCAACTTAAGTTGCCTCCCCTGGATAATCTTTTTTCAGAGGTTATCTTTTATCCCCCCCCCCCCAAAAAAAAAAAAAAAGCCCACATGAGCCTCTAAATGTTTGACTCATTTGAAACTGGGATACAGGGGAAAGCAATAGTAGTGTTTTGTGGTCTCCGTAAATTTGTCAATGTGGTGAAATGCTGGTATTTTGTGTTTTCATGTTTGTCACTGTGGTGAAATATTAGTATTTTTTTTAGTCTTCATAAGTTTGTTACTATGTGATGTTTTTTTGTCTATAAGTTGTTACTTATGTGAAATATTGTTTTTTTAGTCTTCATAAGTTTGTTACTATGGGAAATATTAGTATTTTTTAGTCTTCATAAGTTTGTTACTATGGTGAAATATTAGTATTTTTAGTCTTCATAAGTTTTTACTATGGTGAAATATTAGTATTTTATAGTCTTCATAAGTTTGTTACTATGGCGAAATATGAGTATTTTGTAGTCTTCATAAGTGTGTGTACTCTGGTGAAATATTAGTTTTTTGTCTTTCATAAGTTGTTTGTGGCGAATATGAGTATTTTTAGTCTTCATAAGTGTATACTTTGATGAAATATTAGTATTTTGTAGTATTCCTAAGTTAACTACTGTGGCAAAATAGTAGTATTTTGAAATCTTCTAAGCTTGTTACAGTGGTGAAATATTAGTATTTATATTCTTCATAAGCTTGTCACCATGGCGAAAAGGTACGCATATTAAATTAATGTGATTCTACCCTTTGTAGGTTGTTGAACTCTCTCTCTCTCTCTCTCTCTCTCTCTCTCTCTCTCTCTCTCTCTCTCTCTCTCTTCTCTCTCTCTCTCTCTCTCTCTCTCTCTCTCTCTCTCACGCCCTCTCGCACGCCCATACAGCAAAAGACTTTTTAACTTAATGAGAGACAACAACAATAGCAAAAACTAGCAGCAGCAGCATCAACAACAACAGAAACAATGATAATGATGACGATGAACACGATAATAATAACAATATCAACAACAATAACAAAAAACAACAATAATAAAAATAAAACTAAAACAAAATAATTATAATATCTGTGTTCTTTCTTTCGTTTTTCAACAAACGCCTTTTACAATAAAAGATCAGAAGTGTGTGTGTAAAGACTCAGGCCATATCATTCCCTGATTATATAAGCTGTGGGCTGGAAAGGGCAGAGGTGTAGATGATATCTCCTTCACTGCAGTGTGCCAATGTTTCTAGCCCATGGCCTGTCTACCAGGGGACATAAATCATGACACTGACGTCACGTTGATGACAGTGACACGTGACCAAAATGGAAACTGGTTCAAAAGATAAGAACAAGGTGGTGTGTTCTTTTTATTTATTTATTTTATTTTTTTTACCTGGTGATCAGGCTTTTCTTTCTTTGGTTTAAACATTTGTTTGTTTTTTCTTTCTTTCTTTTCTTTTTTTCTTTTTCTTTCATTTTTCTTCTTTCTTTCTTTCTTTCTTTTCTTTCTTTTTTTCTTTGTCTTTCATTTATCTTCTTTTTCTTTTTTCTCTTCTTCATCTTGTTGTTCTTGTTGTTGCTCTTGTCGTTTTTGTTGTTCTTCTTCATGTTATTGTTCTTGTTGTTGTTGCTCTACTTCTTCTTCTTCTTCTTCTTCTTCTTCTTCTTCTTCTTCTTCTTCTTCTTCTTTCTTCTTCGTCTTTTCTTCTTTTCTTTCTTCTTTAAGCTTACGCTAGATCAGTTTCTTTGCTTCTTTTATCAATGTTTAAAAAATCGAACATGTTTTGTTGTTGTTGTTGTTGCAAGCTGTTGTTTGTTGTTGCTGTTGTTGTCCGTCGCGCGTTCCCCAGCTTAACACCCTGCGGTACCAGAACATGCACTCTGACTCCCTTGTCATGGTTGGATGCAATCTCAACAACATTTCACAACATAACATTATGTATTATATGTAGGCCTTGGCAATTAGCTGACATCATAACAGACACACCTTCTGGCCTGGGCACTGTCGAAGTTGAACAGCAATACCGATTCCTCTCTCTGGAAAGTCCTTCAGATGAGATTATAAACTGAAGCACTGTGTGCAAACACACGCAAAACAGCTGTGCACACGTTAAAACCTGTTCCACCTATAGGAAGAGCGGGCCATGTGCGTGCCTGGTTTTTTTTTTTTTTGGTAAAAAAAGAGATCATTGGGTTGGTTTCAGACTTTCGTTTTTGCTGTTATTATTTTTTTTATTCACAGGGGGTAGGAATGGGAAAAATGGGGCTTGATTTACACTTCGCTCATACAGTTAACTAGTATACACACACCTGTCCAAAACCGCAATGCTGTTGTTGGTTTTTCATGGCTGATCTGATGTAGCTCTTGGCGAAGCACAGATTTCAGTAGAAAGTCGCTCCAGACACATCAGTATTAATTTTTTTTAACGAGAAAAGGGAGCCACATTCCGAGTTCGGGATACAGCTGTGAATAATGGTGGCTACCAATTTTCCTGGACAGTCCGGAAGTACCTCTTGCTCTTTCGATTTTCAACTGTCATCACTGATCAGACGTTCCTCTGCCTAACAAGTGAACCGTGAGGTTCTGGGTTCGATTCCCAGCAGTGCCTTTTCTTCCCAGTTGACGGAGAAAATCGAACTGAATGTCAATTTTCTAAAGACTCAACCAATGAGACACGTGTGCTTACGGACTTGTGCACGAAAAGAACCCACGACAGTAGGAAATCGCAAAGCAAGGAGGTACCTTCAGACTGTCCTGGCAACATAGTAGGTATCAATTTCAACTGTTCCGAAGTCGGAATGCAGCTACCTTAATAATGGTGGCAGAAGAAAAAACCAGTCCCATACAAAAAAATATATGACCATTGGGAAATCTCGGAGCTCTAGCCGAGGAACGAAAAAAAAGCCAACCAAACAAAGCAACCCCCCCCTCCAACCCCCTTCCCCCAAAAAAACCACCCCAACAACAGCCACACACAAAAAACCCAACAAATAGTGAGAACCCCCCCCCAAAAAAAAAACAAACAAAAAAAAACCACCAACAAAACAAACAAAAACAGCAACAACAACCTACCCCCAAAACAAAAAAAAAAAAAAAAAAAAACAAGGACAGAAAAATAATCTTTACTATTGTAACAACCACTACTAACAAACGAAAACAGAAACAAAACAAAAACCGAAACAGAAAAAAGAGGGAAAAAGGGACGACAACAAAAACAATGTGGAAGTATTGACAACAAATGACAGGGTCGATGATTTTTGTGACAGATTCTTTAGAACGGGGCAATATCTTGTTTTTCTTCTTTCTTTCTCTCATTCCGTCTTTCTGTCTTTTTTTTTAATCATATAAAATCTCTACTACAGCTGTTGAGGCATCTGTTCAACCCTGATTAAAAGCTTATTTGCTACAGAGGTTGTTTTTTTTTCTTTTGTTGTTTGTTTTTATTTTGAATGTGTCACAGAAATCTGCGACAGTAGGAAACGAGAAGAAAAGTTTGTTACTCCTGAAAAAAAGCTGGTGGTATTCTTTTTTTTCTGAACTGTTTATTAGGTAAAAGATTTTGGGATACGTAAAAGAAGAAGAAGAGGAAGAAGAAGAAGAAGAGAAGAGAAGAAGAAGAAGAAGAAGAAGAAGAAGAAGAAGAGGAGAAGAGGAAGAAGAAAGAAAGACAGAAAAAGAAGAAGAAAAGGAGGAGGAGGAGGAGGAGGAGAGAGAGAGCGTGTAGAGTTATCAATTAAAATTTAAAAAATAAGAAAAATTCCGCGTAGAGAGAGAGAGAGAGAGAGAGAGAGAGAGAGAGAGAGAGAGAGAGAGAGAGAGAGAGAGACAGAGACAGAGACAGAGACAGAGAGAGAGACAGAGAGAGAGACAGAGAGAGACTGCAGAACTATCAATCAAAATTTTCTTTTTAATTAAATCTACAAACTCACGAGCGAGGACATGGAAACAGTGAAAGGACCCACCCCACCGAAACCTTTGCTCTTTTCTTTCGCTATCCCAAGCCACCCCCACCCCAACCCCAACCCTACTCCACCCTCATCCCTCTTACCCTCTTCACCCATCCCCTCATACGGGTATTAGCAAATTTCCCGGGTAAGCGTCACAGCACGGCAACAAAGCGTGGTAGCTACTGTCACCATTGATTGGCGTGACCTTTGGCAACTCCGCTACAAGGCGGCGCCGCTCTCTCTTCTGCCAGGCGAATTGTCTGCCAGAGTAGGCTACGGTACCTACCTACCTCTACCTACCTTCTGCCTACCTACCTACCTGCCTACCTACCTTACCTAACTCCTAACTCGCCTAACGTCCCCTATCTTACCTGTCTTTTGTGTAACAGACAACACAGTGAGGCAAGTCACCACTAATGGCTCAGTGCAAAACATCACCCAAGCTTTTTCTCCCCCCCGAGCTGTCAACTCTCTGTGATGATGGTGACGATAATTATCATCTTTATTAATAACTTTTCTCTTCACTTGCGCAGGTAGGTACGGGACAGGAAACAAAAAGGGAGGGGGGTAGGTGAAGGCGGTGTGTGACACACACACACACACACACACACACACACACACACACACACACACACACACACACACACACACACACACACACTCCCGGAGAGAGAGAGAGAGACAAGAAAAAAGTTGTGTACAAGTTGGACAAGTTGGTATTGACGATCTGTCGACTGGGTAGCAAGCAGCCCATCCCGCCAGTACCCGACTTCACTTCGTCACATTCTAGGGTAGGCTGAGGTCACAACACGCACAGAACCTCCGCTTCTACGTAAGTAGTGTTGGTCCTACAAAAGAGTTGAAAAAAGAAAACCCACCAACCGAACCAAACAAAATAAAATACGGAGTAAAGAAAGACGTCTACAGCCTTCACAAAATCGAACAGCATTTCCAAATCACGCCAACGTATAGAATTAAAAAAAAGAAGAAAGAAAAGAAGAACAGAGAAAGTACGAAGACAGAAACAAAGAGAAAGAAAGAAGAAGAAGCAAACAAGCTAAGAAAATATTTGTTTGTTTGAAAAAAAAAGTGTGGGAGTACACACACTCCTGTCAGAAGTGAAACCACCGAAAGATGTTAGTCACAAAATCTTTGCCAAGGGTGTGGAAAGGAAGGGAGAAAACTATTGATAATTTTCAGTAACTCTCTCTCTCTCTCTCTCTCTCTCTCTCTCTCTCTCTCTCTCTCTCTCTCTTCTCTCTCTCTCACTCTCTCTCTCTCTCTTCTCTCTCTCTCTCTGTGTATGTACCTGTCTGTCTTTATCTGTCTGTCAGTCTCGTCTCTCCATTCAACTGTCGAAGAACGTCACCACATCTCGGTGTGTTCATCTCTTCACTTTTCGTGAAAAGGTCGAAAAGTTAGCAAGATTAGTTTGTTTTTTTCCCCTCTCCATTCTTTGCTTATCTTTTGCTCTAGTCTAGTTTTTGTCACATTATTTTGTTTTTTGTTGGAGACAGAGTCGGGTTGGACAAAAGTTTTGACAGTTTGTAGGTCTATCATTCTTGACAACAAGGTCTAGTTTAAACAAACAGAATCTTACTCAAGGCAAACGTCACCAAAAAACCAGCCAAACAAACAAAAAAAACCCAACCCCCAAAAACCAAACCAAAACAAAAAACAAAACTAAAAAGAACAAAAAACAAAAAACCCACACATAACTTTGACAAGACAACCAGTAAACTGATGAAAATCCTGTCATAAAAAAACAACATCCAAACATCCTACGGATGACTTTACAGTAGTAACAACAGTCGACAAATTCACATACATAGTGATAACTAGCGATTCTACTTGTAGCATCATTTTATTAAAATAATGTTAGCCAATAACTTATTAGTTCAATCATATACACAATGAAAACTAGTGTATCTGCTTGTAATATCATTTAATGAACAAAATAATGTTATCCAATGGCTCTTTAGATCAATCATATACATAATGATAACAAGTGTATCTACTTGTGACGTTATTTAATGAACAAAATAATGTTAGCCAAATGGCTTATCAGTTCAATGGAACAAGCAACCCACCAGCATTTTAATTGTTTCCTTTTTGGCAGGCCATATACGTTTGATTGCATATTTGAAAAAGTAAACAAATAACAACAACAACAAAACAACAACAACAATCATCATCATCATCATCATCATCTATCATCTATCATCATCATCATCATCATCATCATCAATCAAATAAATATAGAAGAAGAATGAAAATGTGTGTGTGTGTGTGTGTGTGTGTGTGTGGTGTGTGTGTGTGTGTGTGTGTGTGTGTGTGTGTGTAGAGAGAGAGAGAGAGAGAGAGAGAGAGAGAAGAGAGAGAGAGAGGAGAGAGAGAGAGAGGAGAGAGAGAGGAGGAGAGAGAGAGAGAGAGGGGCAAGCTTAGGTATACACACGAAGTGGACATGGCATTATTCGTTTTGTTGTTGTTTTTTAAAATTTATTTTAACATCTAGTTGAATGGACTGTTTAGACATAATTATACCGACACACAAACATTGAACTGATGAACAATGTTGAAAATCCCTTTCGCTTTTTCTTAGATATACAGGAAACAAGAGAGACAAGCTGAATTTATTACAAACACATAACGAATTGATTTTCGCTATGGAATTTGTGTTCTCATTATTTTTTTTACCGCTCTTTAGAATGTAATCAGGCTTTCAGTTTTTGTTTTTTGTTGAGGTTTTTTGTTGTCCTTTTTTTGTTGATCTCTGTTCAGGTTTGTTGTTATTGTTTTTGTTGTTGATTTCTGTTCAAATTTGTTTGTTGTTGTTTTTTCATGTTGATTTTTTTGAGGTTTTGTGGTTGTTGTTGTTGTTTTCTTTTCTTTATTTTATTTTTTATTTTATTCTACTTTATGTCACAGCAGATATTCTGTGTGAAATTCGGGCTGCTCTCCCCGGGGAGGAGCGCGTCGCCACATGTGCAGCGCCTACCCATTATTATTATTTTTTCCCTTCAGGGTGGTGTCTGTACACGACACCTGTGGGCGTGCTGGGTTTTTTTAAAAATATAATGTTGTATCCGCTCCTACCAGCACACGATGGCCTGCTCTTCCGAAAGGCGGAAACGGGGTTTTAACGTTGTGGGCAAGATGTTCTGCGTGCGTTTCGCAACGGACGGGCCTCGGCTTATAGTCTCATCCGACTGACTTTCACATTCAATTCGATTTTTCGTCAAACTGGGAAGAAAGGGCGAGGCTGGGTACGAACCCAGAAACTCCGGTTTACATATTGGCAGGCGAACATCTTAACCATCCTGCCACCTTCCTACTACCTTCCTCTGTTGAGGTTTGTTGTTGTTGTTTTTGTTGTTGATTTCTGTTCAGTTGTTGTTGTTAATTTATGTTGAGGTTTTGTTGTTGTTTTTGTTGTTGATTTATGTTGAGGTTTTGTTGTTGTTTTTGTTGTTGATTTCTGTTCAGGTTTTGGTTGCTGTTTTCCTCTTTATTTCAATTTTTTTTCCCTAGAGCAGAGCTCCGAGGAGGTTCACAAATGGAGGGACTTTGCAAATGTCATCCTCTCTTTGCCCACAATTAAGGTAGCCGCATTCCGACTTCGGGGATGGTGTCTAAACACGACACCAGTGAGCATGCATTTAAAAAAAAATTCCCAAAGCTAGTAATATGCTAGTAAAAGTGGAAGGAAACAAGAGCAGGTAACTCAAGTATAACTTCTTCATCAGTGCGAGAGCGAATTTTCAAACATGAAAGAAAATACCTTGAAAATACAGTATCATTCAATGACAGTATTCGAGGCTGTTTGCAGCAAGGAAGGCTTAGATTTGCCGGACCTGACGAGACTGGTCAGTTTCGACTCCTGGATGAGCCGTCGTCACAAAGTGTCAGCATTGATGCCACTTCACAGCCCCGGGTACCTTGTGTTCTATTCTACTCTTTTATTTCGAGGATAATGGTGCTTTTTTTTTTACATCCAGTCCCCGTGTGTATGCAGTTTTGTCAATTTTGTCATCCGTTCACACCGACATACAATTGCCTACTCTTCCGAAAAGCGGAACGAGTTTTAACGTCTGCGCAAGATGTTCTACGTGTGTTTGCACACGGGACTTCGGTTTATAGTCTCATCCGAAGACTTTTTTGAGGGGAGTGGGGAGGGGGGGGGGGGAGTGGAGTCGGCACTGATGTTAACTCCAGAGGAAAAATCCTCTTGAACGAGATTCTAACCTGGGTCAGCAGATCAAGAAGCGCATCTTTCTGACCACGAGACTATCCCGCCCCGCCCCCCTTGTATAAGTGAGATAGATATAAACCAAGTTTGAAACATGTCGTGCAGTTTAACATACAGCAAGCTGACAATTCCAATATGAAACAACAGAGAAGAAAGAGATGTTGCGGAACTTTGTTGTCTGGGTTCTGTTTGTGTCTGAACAGCTACAAGAGGAGGACAGACTTCCATCGAAAACTTGTCACCAGAGGAAGAAAGAAATGGTTGTTGCACAACTTTTTGGGGGGTTGTTTTTTGTGTTGTTTAGTTGTTTTTTGGTGGGTTTTTTTTTGGGGGGGGGGGGGGGGGGGGGGGGGGGGGGGATTGTTGGTTTTTGGTTGGTTTTTTTGTGGTTTTTTGTTGTCTTATTTCGTGTTTTTGTCTGAGCAACAAGGGTATGACATACTTTCATTGACAACTTGTGACTTGAGTATTATTGAAAAAAGTTGTTGCACAACTCTCTCTCTTCTCTCTCTCTCTTCTCTCTCTCTCTCTCTCTCTCTCTCTCTCTCTCTCTCTCTCTCTCTCTCTCTCTCCCCTCCCTCTCTCTCTCCCCCTCCCTCTCTCTCTCCCCCTCCCTCCTCTCTCTCACCCATCCATGTTGCTTTGTTTCAGGTGGCAGGCAAAGAATTCAGCGGCGAAATCACACATTATGTGCGGCGGCAAACGGCGAACTGCAGTCTGCTTGGCTGTACACGTCGCAGAGTCATCCGCCGCAAGAAGGACCTCTGACCACTCTGTGAGGGGATGGACCGGTCAGCCACCTACCTTGATGATGCCCCCCTATACGCTACAGCCCAACACAGACAGGGCAGTGAAGGAGGACCTTAGAACACTTTCTGAAGGAATGCTTCAGTCAGCTACATGCCTTGATCACACAGAGCACAAACCCAACATCACTCAATCAAGAGTGCTATATTTATATAGCGCGCCCTTTCCTTTTACCTAGTCCCAAGCATGGTCAGTTCCTGCTATAATTAGCACCAGCTGGCCCCAGGATGGAATGGGATGGATTAATTAGCAGGTGAGAGAAACTGAACGTGGGGGAAACTGGACGGCTGTGTGATGCCATCCTACACACTGCAGCCCAACACAGACAGTGCAGTGAAGAAGGACATCTTCTTATGGGGTTTTCCCTCTGGAGAGAAGAAGTGTCCGTCAGATCTTACCACACCAACGTAATGCATCTTGCTACGTCATCATCATGGATCTCGCAACGTCAACGTAAAGGATCTTGCTACGACAACGTAATGAACAGATAGCAAAAGTGACAAAACTGCATACACAAGGGGACTGGATGTAAAAAATTACAAGAGTGCTTATTCTATTATCCTCGATATAAAAGAACAAGTAAAAAAGTAATGGATCTTGCTAGGTCAACATGCAAATTAGCAATCGGATGAGACTATAAACCAAGGCCCCGTGTGCGAATGCACGTAGAACATTTTGCGCACATGTTAAATCCTGTTCCCCTATTGGGAAGAATAGACCATTGTGTGCCGGTGGGAAACAGATGACAAAATTTACAAAAATGCATACACACGGGGACTGGGTGTAAAAAACACAGTGCTTATTCCGTTATCCTCGACAGAAAATAATAAATAAATAAATAGGTAAATAGATAAATAAATAAATAAATAGAGAGAGAGAGACAGAGACAGAGACAGAGACAGAGACAGAGAGACAGAGAGAGAGAGAGGACAGAGAGAGAGCTGTTTAGTGATGGCGGTGGTTGGTTGATACAACCGGATAACTCCACTGGGACTGTATCATGTAGGTCTATGTGTGTATGTGTATATGTGTGTATGTGTGTATGTATGTATGTATGTATGTATGTATGTATGTATGTATGTATGTATGTATGTATGTATGTATGTATGTATCCACGTATCCACGTATCCACGTATCCACGTATCCACGTATCCACGTATCCATGTACGTATTCACGCTAGCAGATATATGTATTATATCAACATGAATTACAGCCCTGTAGCAAAGAAATAAATGAAAAATAAAGCTATGAGTGGCTCTCTATAGTTTCCTTCATTAAGTAATGCTCTCTCTCTCTCTCTCTCTCTCTCTCTCTCTCCTCTCTCTCTCTCTCTCTCTCTCTCTCTCTCTCTCTCTCTCTCTCTCTCTCTCTCTCTCTGTGTCCATGTGCGTATCCCCCCCCCTCTCTCTCTCGTCACCTTCCATCCCCGTCTCTCTCTCCCCTCTCTGTGTGATTCCCACTGTCTCTTCTCGTTCGATCGCTAGCAGACTGTCCATGTCAAAAATGTCTCACAAGATCATCAAGAGAAAATAGTTATTGGGTAAAAACGCGCACAAACAAACCAGGACACAGTTTATAACAAGCTTTTTTTTTTCTTCTTCTTCTTCTTCTTCTTTCTTCTTCTTCTTCTTCTTCTCTCTTCTTCTTCTTCTTCTTCTTCTTCTTCTTCTTCTTCTTTGTTTTTTCCTTAATTCTCTCTCTCTCTGCTCTCTCTGTCTCTCTCTGTCTCTGTCTCTCTGTCTCTGTCTCTCTGTCTCTCTCTCTGTCTCTCTCTGTCTCTCTCTGTCTCTGTCTGTCTGTCTGTCTCTTCTCTCTCTCTCTCTCTCTCTCTCTCTCTCTCTCTCTCTCTCTCTCTCTCTCTCTCTCTCTCTCTCTCTCTCTCTTATGAGAGGCAT
>CM060337.1:47234172-47242497 GCA_030674155.1 Stramonita haemastoma
ACTAGAAATGAAAAGCATACAGTAGAGTTCTTTCAGTTTTAAGAAAAGAAGAAAAACGAACAACAAAAACAATAATAAAATCGAAATGAAAATGAACATAGTATCAACCAGGGCATACACACACACACACACACACACACACACACACACACACACACACACACACACACACACACACACACACACACACTCATACACACACACACCTCTACCCCCTACCCCCTCCACCCCACCCCCCCCACATACACACACACACACACACGCACACACATATAACACGACAGTTAATGTTCAACTATCACTTAATGTCTTCTACTGCAAACAAATTCTTATTCCCAACTTAACGACGCTGAAACAAAAGAAAAAAAACACAATTTTATTTTAAATAAGAAAGAAAGAAAGAAAGAAAGAAAGAAAAGAAAGAAAAGAAAGAAAGGAAGAAAGAAAAAGAAAGAAAAAAGAGAACGAAAGAAAGGAGAAGAAAGTGAAAAAAGAAATGAAAAATATATGAAAGAAAGAAAAGAAAAGTAAGAAAAGATAGAAAGTAAGAAATGAAAGATAAAAAAAAGAAAGAAAAGAAAAGAAAGAAAAACCCCTCACTTACCGTTGACAGGAAATAATAAATCAGTGTTTTTTTTATTGACAAGTTTGTCATTAACCGCTGTTTACAGTGACAAGCCTGGCGAGGAGCAAGAGAGAGAGAGAGAGAGAGAGAGAGAGGAGAGAGAGAGAGAGAGGAGAGAAGAGAGGAGAGAGAGGAGAGAGAGAGAGAGAGAGAGAGAGAAGAGAGAGAGAGAGAGAGAGTCGTGGAAAATGGGGGGGGGATGTGGGGATGGGGTGGGGGGTTGCTGGGAGAGTGGGGGTGGGTGGGTTTGAGTATTGACGGGATGGGGAGGGTGGGGTGGGGTGGAGAGGGAAGGGGATGGGTGGCCCAGGGGGCGGGAATGGGTGTAGGGGGGATGAGGAGGAGGAGGTTAGGTGAGAATAAGGGGTGTGTTGCGGGGTGGAGGTGCGTGTTGTTGTTGTTGTTGTTGTTGTTGTTGTTGTTGTTGTTGTGGGTGGTGGTGGTGTGGTGGTGGTGTGTGGTGTGTGTGTGTGTGTGTGTGTGTGTGTGTGTGTGTGTGTGTGTGTTGTGTTGTGTGTGGTGTGTGTGTGTGTGTGTGTGTGTGTGTGTGTGTGGTGTGTGTGTGTGTGTGTGTGTGTGTGTGTGTGTGTGGTGTGTGTGTGTGTGTGTGTGTGTGTGTGTCTGTGGGTGTGTGTGGTGTGTCTGTGTGTGTTGTGTGTGTGTGTTGGTGTGTGTGTTGTAGTGTGGTTAGTTGTTTGTGTTGTGTGTGGTGTGTGTGTGTGTTTTGGTGTGTGTGTGTGTGTGTGTGTGTGTGTGTGTGTTTGTGTGTGTGTGTGTGTGTTTTGTGTGTGTAGTGTTTGATGGCGGATGTAGGACGAAGAAGAATCCCTTCCCACCGGAACCTTTCTCCTTAATCCACCACCTTGAGTGGTGGTCTGGGTGCTAGTCTTTTGGATGAGACGATAAATCAAAGTCCCGGGCGCGAAAGTGGTTAAGCACACGTAATAGAAGCCCAAGCAACAACAGGGTTTCCCTTGTCAAAATTCACAAGAACCCCCCCCCCCCCCCTCACTCATCATGATTATGCAAAGCAAGTACACTTGCAAACAGCAAAACTTTTTTTGTTGAAATGAGTGGCTGCTGCTCTTGTGGTGACACACTCTCTTCAAATAGAAGCAACCCGGATTTCATACAGAGAAATCTGCAATGGCTGACAGGGCTATGCAATAAATGATATAAGACAGACCCCAGGAGATACCCTGTCCCCAGCATCAGAGTGAGATCAGCAATTCTCTTTTTGCCGGGTAAATTCAGCAGGAGGAGGCTTTTTCTACCATCTCCCTGGTTAGCCAGAAAAAAGTATCTCCCAAGTTGAATGAGACACTTGCTCAGCAGACGAGGCCAAAGAGAAGGAGAAGAAAGGCTGCAGCCCAGGCAGACAGACCAGCGTCCGACTTCCTCTGTGCCCTCTGCCATAGGGACTGACTGTCATTCCTGTTCGGACTGGCCAGCCACACCTGACTGTGCAAGAATTAACGCCTAGAGCGTAACTCCATAGTCTTCCCAGACTGAAGGCCGCAATGCAATGCCCAGGGACCAGTAAGCAAAGGTACGATCCTCACATGGCGAATAGAACCTGGATATAGGTCTACACTACGCCTCCCATCTGCCTCTTATCCTTCACCTTCACCTGTCCCGTAGTCCCGCGGACCGCCGGGTCACCACTGAAGATTTTGCAACCAGCTTCCTCCGCTCCTCACGGTTCTCTGCCCCCCGTAGAGATCGTTCCACCAAGGCCTGTCCACTCTCTGATGATTGTCTTCCCATCGTTTCCTCTGTCTGCCTCTTTCTCTCTACCTCCTTTTACTGTTCCCTGTAGGACAGTCTTGGCCAGTCCAGATGTTCGTGTGACGAACCCGTACCACTTTAGCTTGCGTTTTTTCCCACTGGAGTCAGGAGCTCTTCATATGGTCCGATGGTATTTTTTAATTCTGGTTTTTAGGTCCTCATTAGTGATGTGAATCTCTGTATGAATACCTGTTATAATTGTACATATCGATAAATAGTACAGAAGAACAGACAAATCAAAGGCACAATCATATTGGCCTAAATTTGGGTATATTCTTTCCTTAAGCATATGGAAAAAATAGAACACGAAGAAAACGACCAGCACAGCAACAACAAGCTATGTCATTTCATTTTATGCCATACAACAAAAGTGAAAGAAAATGCACGATCACAGCCTTGGTCATCATTTTAAAGTGGGGCTATAGCTCTCTGGACAAAAACCCTAAGGACAGGTTAGTCCAGAAAGGTGGGAAATCTCAAGAAAATAACGATCCTGTTTCTAATACAAAAGTTCCATCCCACAGATGAAAAGCATTGTCTCAAAGCACCATTAAGCCGTCCGCCACGTGTAGGCTTACAAATCCGATTCACAGAAATTGTGTGTGTACTATCTATCTATCTATCTATCTTATCTATCTATCTATCTATCTATCTATCTATCTATCTATCTATCTATCTATCTATCTATCTATCTATCTATCTGTCTGTCTGTCTGTCTGTCTGTCTGCAATCTATCTATCTGTCTGTCTGTCTGCTATATCTATATCTATCTACTATCATCTATCTATCTATCTATCTATCTATATCTATCTATCTATCGATCTATCGATCTATCGATCTATCTATCTATCTATCTACTATCTATCTATCTATCTTCTATCTATCTATCTATCTATCTGTCTGTCTGTCTGTCTGTCTGTCTGTCTGTCTGTCTGTCTGCCAATCTATCTATCTGTCTGTCTGTCTGCTAATCTATCTATCTATCTATCTATCTATCTATCTATCTATCGATCTATCGATCTATCGATCTATCATATCTATCTATCTATTATCTATCTATCTATCTACCTATCTATCTATCTATCTATCTATCTTCTGTCTGCTGTCTGTCTGTCTGTCTGCCAATCTATCTGTCTGTCTGTCTGCCAATCTATCTTCTGTCTGTTGCCAATCTATCTATCTATCTATCTATCTATCTATCTATCTATCTATCTATCTATCTATCTATCTATCTATCTATCTATCTATCTATCTATCTATCTATCTATCCGGTTGTCTGGCGACCTTGGGGGCACACCCGAAGACTTGACAACCAGTTCCAGTTGCGGGTACAAGCAAGACAAATACTCCTACATACAGCCCCCCCCCCCCCCCCTCACTCACACAAACAAAGAAACAAACCAAAAAGCAATGTAACCTACACAAGCCCCACTAATCACACAATACTTGCGCAAAATCAATCATTTAATTAAAAGAAAACACACACACACAAAAATGAACTCCAGAAAAGGTCTCTCTCTGTGTCCCCTGTCTCTCTGTGTCTCTCTCTGTCTGTCTCTGTCTGTCTCTCTGTTGTCTCTCTGTCTGTTGTCTGTCTCTCTCTCCTGTGCTCTCTGTCTCTCTCCCCCTTCTGTCTGCTCCCTCTCTCTCCCTCTCTCTCCTCTCTCTCCCCCTGTCTCTCCTCTCTCTCCTCTCTTCTTCTCTGCTGTTCTCTTCTCTCTCTCTCTCTCTGTCTCTCTCTCTGTGTCTTTCTCTCTGTCTCTCCTCTCTTCTGTCGTTTCTGTCTGTCTGTATGTCTTCTCTGTCTCTGTCTGTCTCTCTCTCTCTCTCTCTCTCTCCCGCTCCTCTCTCTCTCTCTCCTCTCCCCTCCTCCTCCCTCTCTCTCTCTCTCTCCCTCCCTTCCCCCCTCTCTCTCCCTCTTCTCTCTCTCCCCCCCCCTCTCTGTCTCCATCTCTCTCTCCTTGGCCAAACGTCCCTTTCTCCCCCAGCAGCAGCAGGGGCAGGCCCTAGCGCAGTGTTTTGCTTTCAAGAGCAGAGGAGGACAAACCGCCAGTTAATTAAGCAGCCAGGCTGCAATTTCCACCCGCCCTGCAAACACACCTCGTGTTTGCTCCTAGAATTACTTCCCCCTTGCTCCCCAGATTTTTCCAGGATTTCCTCAACAACGGTTTTGAGGCACACGGGGAGGAACAAGATCGTGAGGGGAGCAAGGAGGGAGGAGGGAGGGAGGAGGGAGGTGAGGAGTGCAAGAGGGAGGGAGGGAGGGAGGCAGAGGAAGATCATGAGAACAGCAAGATGGAGAGAGACACGGCAAGATCTCGTGAGGAGAGGAGGGAGGAGGTATGGGGGGAAAAGATCGCGAGGAGAGCAAGGAGGGAGGAGGGAAGAGGGGGAGGGAGGTAGGGGCCCAGTCAGCTGCTCCCTCTCCCGCGCCCCAGTTCCTGAGCAGTCGGCTGTGCGTGTGTGGGTGTGAGGGTGTGTCTGCTGGCTGGGGTGCCCTGGAGCAGGCGCGTGTCCACCTGAAAGGGAAGGGGACAGGTTCCATTCCTTCCTTCCCGCCCCGTGTTCTGTGTGTTTGTTTGCTCAGGGAACCAGGGGGGCCGGGCTGGGCCCCGCCTCTGGCATGACAGCGCCGAGAGTCGTGCTGAGGAGAAAGCAGGCTGCATGTCGGGTCCTCTCCTGTCTTCTGTCTCCTCTCCTGTTCTCTACTGTCTCCTTCCTGTCCTCTCCTGTCCTTCTCTCTGTCTCCTTGTCCTTCTCTGTCTCTCCTGTCCTTCCTCCTCGTCTCTCTGTCTCCTCTCCTGTTCCTCTTCCTCTTCTTCTGTCTCCTTTTCTCTCTTCTCCTCTGTCTCCTGTCCTCTTCTCGGCAGGTAGGAAGGTAGGTAGGCACAATTGCCTGCTGAGTCTGGCAGATCTGCCTACGTACTGGGGCTGTGGGTTATCTCCTCTGATGACGACAGGAGATTTTGTTGTCTTGCTCTTTTTTTTCTTATTGTCAGAGGGATGTAATCTATCGGTTTTTTTGTGGTGAGCAGCTTTTGTTGTGAGAGTTTTCTACTGTTTTCAGAGAAACTTTTTTGTATCTTATTATTATTATTATTATTATTATATTATTATTATTATTAGTATTATTATTATTATTATTATCATTATCATTATTATATTATTATTATTATTATTATTTTATTATTTTTATTTTATTATTATTATTATTATTTTATTATTATTATATTCTTCATCATCATCATCCACTCATCATCATCATCATTATTTTCTTTTTATTATTATTTATTATTATTATTATTCATTCTCTTTTATATATTATCACATCCTCATCATCACATCATCACTATTATTATTATTATATTATTATTTATTTATTATTATTATTATTATCATAATTATTTATTATTTATTATTATTATTATTATTATTATTATTATTGATTATATTATTATTATTATTATATTATTATTATTATTAATTTTATTATTTTAATTATTGAATATCGTTTGACGTAGAAGTTTTGCATGTACAACCTCTTTTGTAACAGCTTTGAGGTCAACATGATTGACATATCTCTTTGCCATCCCTTTACCCACATCTGTTTAGTTGTAAAATCTGTACCCAAAACAGCCCTACAATGATCCATCATGCAAATGTCTGCACTGAATCGTGATAAAGACTCATTTACAAAAATAAAATCAAAGCTTCATGGATAGATTCTCTCTGATGGACATTATTTTTATTGGTTTGTGTTACCTTGTGTCCTCCAAACTTTCTATTTCTTTAGAGCCTCTGCTTGGCAACAATTTCATCCATAATGTTGGCCCAGTGTTTGTCCTTCTGATCAGACATAATTATTCTTCCATACCTGTGTATTCTGATCTGTGACTTTTTTCTTCTTTGTGGGTAGAAATCCCATCTATCATGAATTTCTTGTCACTGTTAAGTAGACATCTTCTTTTTCTTCTTTGTCGAACGCTCAGCCAGCCACTCCTGAGGCCCTGACAAATGCTGAGCACTATGTGCTGAAGGCCTCCAGGGGTCCACAGAGTTTGTCCCTCATCGGCAGGTCAGAAGGTCAATATCGGCCCTCAGGTTTTGGTGTGTATCATCATCTGAAAACGGTACTAGGGCAAATACGTGATCCTCCATCACAATCTTGGCTTTCTTAGTGATAATGCCTCACCCAAGTTCCTTTCTAAAGACTTCAGTCATGTGTGAAAGACTGAAAAGCTTTGAAAAATTCAGCGTTTGTAGGAAACTCCAAGTCTTTTGGGTCAGCTTAAATCTAAGAAAATAACTTTTGACATTTTAAAAAGTTGTTTTTATTTTTTTAGAAGAAACATATGGCATGGAAGGATCTCTGAGAACAAGAACGAGGAACATGACATCATTCTACAAACGCACACATAACATCTTGTGCACACGTTAAAAACCTATCCGTCTTTGATAGAAGAGTAGGCCTGCTATGGCCAGTGGTATGGATGACTTCACATTGTCAGCATGCAAAGCTGCATCCTGGAGATAGATGATCCTGACAGATTCCACTTGCTCCAGACACACTGCAGGAACAGTTCTGTGAGCTGACCTGAAGATTCTTCAGGTAGGTAGGTATGGGAAAAGAGAGAGAGAGAGGAGAACAGGTAGACAAAGGTAAGATTAGAACAGGTAGACAAAGGTAAGCTCATTTTCTCTGTGTAACAATGTGGATTTTGCTCAATAATCAAGACGTAAGACTCCTAAAGGAATCTGGAGTTGTGAGTTGTGAGTCTTCAGTCTACCCCTACCTGATTCCAGCTTTTGTGTTGCTGCCCTATTTCCAGAGGAACACGACTTGCCCTTTGTTGCAGTCAGTGAACAGAATAAAAGTGTGTTCTCTCTCCTCTCTCTCTCTCCTCTCCTCTCTCCTCTCCTCTCCTCTCTCCTCTCTCCTCTCTCCCCTCTCTCTCTCTCTCCTCTCTCTCTCTCTCTCTCCTCTCTCCTCTCTCTCTCTCTCTCTCTCCTCTCTCTCTCTCTTCCTCATCCCCATCCTCCTCTCCCCTCCCTCTCCTCCCTCTCTCTCTCTCCTCTCCTCCTCTCTCTTCCCCTCTCTCTCCTCTCTCCTTCCTCTCCTCTCTCTCTCTCTCCTCTCCTCATCATCTGGGCTAAGACATTAACTATGTTGATGTAAAGTCACTGCCTCCTTCTCTGTTCTTACACAGACTTTTGGATTTTGCTTTCACAAAATGACAAGTTGTGTGTAGAGCATTGACTTTGGAAACAGAATCAGAACAAAAGGCCAGTGGCAAGGTACCACTTTTTGTAACATTGATGAGTTTACTTAGGATTTTTTTGGTTTTGTTGGGGTTTTTTATGCCCCAGGAGTGTTTGAAAAGATCTAGGGTTGACAGAATTGTGTAGTAGAGTAAACATGTCGTTAAACTCTCTTCGGTTACTAATTAAGACTTAAACGACTGATTTTTTACAATCTTCATTAGTTTTTTCTTTTTTGTAGTTAGGCAACAACACACGCACACACACACACATGAACACTCACACACACACACACACACTCACACACACACACACACAACACACAACCACACACACACACACACAACACACACACACACACACACACACACACACACACACACACACACACACACACACACACACACACACATGAACACTCACCACACAACACACACACACACGCGCGCGCGCAAAAAAAAACAAACACGTTAAATCCTGTTCCACTTTTCGTAAGAGTAGGCCATTGTGTGCCGTTGGGAACAGATGACAAGATTGACAAAACTGCATACACACGGGGATTGGATGTAAAAAGCACATGAAAGCTTATTCCATTATCCTCGATATAAAAAAAATATAAAAGAATAAATAAATAAATAAAATAAATAAAATAA
>CM060337.1:47247597-47252597 GCA_030674155.1 Stramonita haemastoma
ATGGGACACCTGTATCTTTTTACCTACCCTCTGAAATGCTTTTAGGTATGTTGAATGAACGCATAAAATACCCCCCCCCCCAGATAAACACAAAATAGCATCAACAACAACAACAACCACAACAACAGGAACAAAAAATTACCCTCAATAACGCGGATTCCTTCCTTCTATCTGTCAATTCTTTATTTCTTTCCTTCCTTCGCTTTTATCCCGTTTTTCTTCCCATGCAGACTCTCTCTCTCTCTCTCTCTCTCCCTCTCTCTCTCTCTCTCTCTCTCTCTCTCTCTCTCTCTCTCTCTCTCTCTCTCTCTCTCTCTCTCTCTCTCTCTCTCTCTCTTTACTGAAAATCATCGATATTGCTTTTGTCTTCAGAATTAAAAAATTTTTTCCCCACCCTTTCCCTCCCTGAATTGATTGTGATGTCTAGAGTTATTTTGACTGTTGCATGTCACTGTAAAATTCAATCTGTCTTCTGCCGATATCTCTATCTCTTTGTTGTTTTCTTCTTCTTTTTAAAAAAAAAAACTGCATTTCATCTCTCTCTCTCTCTCTCTCTCTCTCTCTCTCTCTCTCTCTCTCTCTCTCTCTCTCTCTCTCTCTCTCTCTCTCTCTCTCTCTCTCTCTTCTCTCTCTCTCTCTCTCTCTCTCTCTCTCTCTCTCTCGCAGTTTTTAGTTCTCTTTGATTTTCAGTTAAACAGATATCTGTAAGGCTGTGAAATTGGGGCTGCTCTTTGAAACCGAACACAACATTCATCAACACAAAACTGACATATCAACAAATTAATATGGACGCTAGTTACACCAACATGAAACTCACATATAGACAGATATAAAGGCTAGTTATCCCAATTGGAAATTGACATATAAACAAGTATGAACGTTAGTGACACCAATTTGAAATTAACATATAGACAGATATAAAGGCTAGTTACATCAAATTGAAATTGACATATAAACAAAACAAAATGAACCGTATATCTACAACCAGAAATTGACATATAAACAAAGTGATAACCATATACACTAACATGGAATTTACTTTAACAAACTGAATGCCGCACACGACTACATAAATTTTACATTTAAACAAACAAAAACACAACATAAATCATAATGAATTGTATTTTAAACAAGCATAAACACCATATAAACCAACAGGAATTTTACTTTCAAACAAACACAAACGCCACAGACGCATTTTCCTTTCAAACAAACACAAAACGCCACAGACGCATTTTCCTTTCAAACAAACGTAAACGACAACTAAGCCAACATAAATCTTTCTTTTAAACAAACTGAACGCGACATATGCCAGCGTGAAATTGACATTAAGCAGACATGTTTGCCTTACACGTCACAAAAAACGGATCTTTCACCACACATAAACGCCACATACACATCAACATGACACTGACATTCAAACTCACTTAACACGACACATACCATCATGGAACTGACATGTGAAGGGATATGAATGCCACATATACCAACATGAAATTCCCATTTGAACAGATTGATCGTTACATCTATCTATCTATCTATCTATCTATCTATCTATCTATCTATCTATCTATCTATCTATCTATCTATCTATCTATCTATCTATCTATCTATCTATCTATCTATCTATCTATCTATCTATCTATCTATCTATCTATCTATCTATCTATCTGTCTGTCTGTCTGTCTGTCTGTCTGTCTGTCTGTCTGTCTGTCTGTCTGTCTGTCTGTCTGTCTATCTATCTATCTATCTATCTATCTATCTATCTATCTATCTATCCCTTAGTCTGGCGACCGTAGGGGCACCCCTGAAGACTTGACAACCAGTTTTCTCCATTCCTCTCTCTGTTCTGCCTTTCTCAAAATTTTGTTGAGTTCTAGGCCTGTCCATTCGCTGATGTTGTCCTCCCATCTCTTCCTTGGTCTGCCTCTTTTTCTTCCTCCTTGGACAGGGCCTTGCAGTGTTGTTTTCGCAAGTCCTTTCGATCTTGTGACATGCCCGTACCATTTAAGTTTACGCTCCTTTATGATTGATAGAAAGATTTCGTAGGGCCCAATGGTTTGCCGGATTGTGTTTTGCACGTCTTCACTGCTTATGCGGTCTCTGTAGGAGATACCAAGGAGTCTTCGGAGACAACTCGTCTCGAACGCTACAGATACCCCGCAAATACCCCGGGTTAAAAAAAAAGCATCTCTGCATTTACTGATGTAAGCGAAGTGCCAAAGCTCACATTAAAACGCTGTCAGGCTTCGACACATTAAATGGGGATTGTCTTTAGCCTCGATAACCTCTTTACACAGCAACATGCATTTTCCTCAACAGGAGAGAAAAGATAACAACATTCTCTGAAGTCAGAGTATGGCTGCTTATGTGGCGAGGTTCTTGACAAAGGGTCATACAGGCAAGACTTCTCCTGCAGTGTGTACTTTCTGCCTCCCGGTGATTCTCAGGTAAAGGAGTACTGTGACAGCATCCTGACCTCCAGGCGTTCAGCAGGAGAATAGGACACAACAAAAGTAACAGCAGCAACAGCAACAACAACGACAACAACGATGACAACAACAACAGCAACAATAGCAACAGCAACAACAACAGCAACAACAATAACAAAAATGACAGCAGCAACAACAGCAACGACAACAGCAGCAACAAAACAGTAACAACAACGACAACAAAAACAACAACAAATCAAAAACAACAAAACGGCAACAACAACAGCAACGGCAACAACAAGAACAGCAGCATTGACGACAACAACAACAACAACAGCAACAACCGACAACAACATTACCAACAACAGCAGCAGCAACAACAACAACAACAACAGCAACAACATTATACACCAACTTTAAATTTCTATGACCATTGTAAACAAACATGAAGTATCAGTCACATACACACGCAGTGCGCCATTGACTTTTTTAAAATTTTCTTTTTTATTCACCAAAAGTAAGCACAGACAGACAGATAGACAAACAGAAAGACAGATAAACAGACGGACAGACAGACAGACAGACAAACATACAGACACACACACACACACACACACGTACACACACACACACACGTACAAAACACACACACACACACACACAAAACACACAAACACACATACACACACACACACACACCTACCTCCCGTCCCCCCCCCCCCCACACACACACGGGCACATGCCTTCAGGCGCGGACTGCCCTTACTGCCTGTGTCGCCACCTGGCGGCGTTTTGCTGTAACCTGAAACGCCTTCCCGGCAGACGATCGAAGAGCCCGTGTGTTGTTTACGGGCTGACGATCAGCTGTTCCGGGCTGTATCGACCTGCCCTGCCCTGCCCTGGCCACAGCACAACACAGCACAGCACAGCATAACACAGCACAGTATAGCAAAGCATAACAAAGTGAAGTACAGCACAGTACAGCACAGCACAGCATAATACAGTATAGCATAGCATAGCATAGCATAGCATAGCAAAGCATAACAAAGTGAAGTACAGCACAGTACAGCACAGCACAGCATAGTACAGTATAGCATAGCATAGCATAGCATAGCATAGCATAGCATAGCATAGCATAGCATAGCATAGCAAAGCATAACAAAGTGAAGTACAGCACAGTACAGCACAGCATAGTACAGTATAGCATAGCATAGCATAGCACAGCACAGAACAGCATAGTACAGTATAGAACAGTACAGTACAGCACAGCACAGCATAGCACAGTATAGCATAGCATAGCATAGCACAGAACAGTACAGTATAATACAGTATAGCACAGTACAGTACAGCACAGCACAGCACAACACAGCATAGTACAGTATAGTATAGCATAGCATAGGACAGAACAGTACAGTATAATACAGTATAGCACTGTACAGTACAGCACAGCACAGCATAGCATAGCATAGCATAGCATAGCATAGCATAGCATAGCATAGCATAGCACAGCACAGCACAGCACAGTACAGTACAGTATAGTACAGTATAGCACAGTATAGTACAGCACAGTACAGCACAGTACAACACAGCATAGCATAGTACAGTATAGCATAGCATAGCGTAGCATTGCACAGTACAGTACAGTATAGTACAATACAGCACAGTACAACACAGCATAGCATAGCATAGCATAGCATAGCATAGCATAGCATAGCATAGCACAGTACAGTATAGTATAGTACAGTATAGCACAGTACAGTACAGTACAGCACAGCATAGCATAGTACAGTATAGCATAGCATAGAACAGCACAGCACAGTACAGCATAGCATAGCATAGCACAGTATAGCATAGAGCATAGCATAGCATAGCATAGCATAGCGCAGTATAGCATAGCAAAGCACAGTACAACATAGCATAACACAGCACAGCACAGCATAACAAAGTGCAGTTCAGCACAGCACAGCACAGCACAGTAGAGTAGAGTAGAGCAGAGTACAGAAGAGCACAGCATAGTACAGTACTGTACAGCACAGCACAGCACAATACAGTACAGTGCAGTACCGTGAAGTAGAGTACAGTACAGTACAGCACGGCACAGTACAGCGCAGTACAGCATAACACAGCACAGCACAGCACAGCACAATACAGTGGATCTGTGGTTTAGGTGATAATGCGCCTTGCCTAGAAAGCAATAAGTCTGGGTCGGAGTGTGAGATGGTTCGTACCCCGTTTGGGCCCAAAGTTTTTCCCCATCCATTAGACCCTGAGTGGTGGTCTGGGCGTAGTCTTTCGGATGAGACGATAAACTGAGGTCCCGTGTGTTACACATCACTATTTAACGCACGTAAAAGAACCCACGGCAACAAGGGGGTTGACCCTGGCATAATTATGTAGAAAAAAAGCCACTTTGATAGGGAAACAAATACAGTTGCATGCAGGAAAAAGAAAAAAAAAAGGTAGGCGCTGCACTTGCGGCGACGCGCTCTCCCTGGGGAGAGCAGTCCGAATTTCAGGCAGAGAAATCTGCTGTGACATAAAGTGGTACAAAATACAAATACAGCCCCT
>CM060337.1:47257597-47260097 GCA_030674155.1 Stramonita haemastoma
ACAAAAAATCCAACAAGGCAATTCCAAGTCTGTAACACTGTCCAAAGAGCACTAAAAACAACAAAAAACACAAAACCAAAAACAAAAAAAACACGAAAAAAAAGGGAAAAAACCCCCCACAGGAAGTAATATCAAAAAAAAAGAAAAAAGAAAAAGAAAAGTGCATCAGGCCCAAGAGCCGAAGCACCAGACGACAATGTCTCCCACTGCACGCTCCACTGCCCTCAGACAGTCTGTAGCTGATCAGTGAAGCGAATCGGAATGGGCGGGCATCGATGACCGCGTTCCGCCTGATTGGAGATGGGCGAGGGGGGAGGGGGGAAGGGGGGAGGAGGAGGAGGAGGGTTGACATGGTAACCAGAGAGGAGAGGAGAGGATGGGAGAGAGTTGAAGAAAGGGCGGTTATTATAGGAGTGAAGTGTTGTGGTGCATTTTGTGGCAAGGAGTTTTTGAGGTGTAAAGGGGTTGGGGGTGGGGGTTGGGGGGTTGGGGGGGTAGGGTAGGTGGGTAGGGAGTGGGGGTAGGGGTAGGGGTAGGGGTAGGGGTAGGGGTAAGGGTAAGGGTAAGGGTAAGGGTAAGGGTGTGTGTGTGTTTGTGTGTGTTTTGTGTGTGTGTGGTGTGTGTGTGTGTGTGTGTGTGTGTGTGTGTGTGTGTGTGTGTGTGTGTGTGGTGTGTGCGCGCGCGCGCGCGCGCGCGCGCGCGTGTGTGTGTGTGTGTGTGTGTGTGTGTGTGTGTGTGTGTGTGTGTGTGTGTGTGTGTTTTAAGCTCTTTGGGAAAACTAAAAAATGGAGTAACAGCCCAAACTATACAAACGAAACAAAAACCGCCAGCAGCAGCAGCAGCAACAACAACAACAATGACAACGACAACAGCAACAGCAGTATAATAATCTGCTTGATGAAAAAAAGGGAACTTTTTTCTTTATTCGATATGTGACTGAGAATCAATTAAAAATATGAAAAAAAAGTTGTTTAAAAATAAGAAAAACTAGAAAAAATAGCCAAGGGAATAAAAAAAAAAAACCCAACGCACACAGTCATGTGCACTATTTATGACAACATTACAAACAAACAAAAGCACACAGTCACACGCACTATTTATGACAACATTACAAACAAACAAAAGCACACAGTCACGTGCACTATTTATGACAACATTACAAACCAACAAGCAATACCAGAAAGTTGGAAATGATCATCAAATGTAGGAGTGCTTGTGTTCCTACAGCCTTGGACCTGGTGCATGCATATTGGGGTTTATTTTTTATTTTATTCCTTTATATCGAGGATAATGGAATAAGCACCCTTGTGCTTTTTTACGTCCAGTCCCCGTGTGTATGCCGTTTTGTAAATGTCATCTGTTCCCACCGGCACACAATGGCCTACTCTTACGAAAAGCGGAACAGGATTTAACGTCTGCGCAAGATGTTCTGCGTGTGTTCGCACACGGGGCCTCGGTTTATAGTCTTATTCGAAGGACTTTTGGGGAGAGTGGAATCAGCACTGATGTTAACTCCAGGAGAAAAATCTCCTTGAACGGGAATTGGACCCGGGTGGTCAAATTGCCAGCGCAATGTTCTGACCACTGGGCTATCGGGTTAGGAAGCCAGCAGACAGTAAATGACTGAGGGGTACAGTATTTGCTGAAAAAAAGTCACATCTACCAAATTTGTGCAAAATCACATGAGTTTTTTTTAGTCAGAGGCTAGTCTTTTACAAAAAGTGATTTTTATTTCTGTGGATGTCTTAGTAGGTGCCCTATGATAATAAGAGTAATAAAAAAAAATAAAGAAAAGTGCTTTTTTAAAAGCAGGTGGTAGCTAGTAACACCCCCCTCCCCCCACAAAACACAAAAACAAAACCCTCAAAAACCCTACCCAACAATCTGAACAAACACCCCTCCAAAAAAAACCCTAAGCAAACAACAAACCAAACAAAAAAAAATCCCAGAACAAAAACAACAAACACTGATAAACAAGATTCCAGCATTACATACACACACGCACTGAAAGACAGACCAGAGTGAAACCCAAAACCACACTGTTAATTCAATGAAGCATGATTGCCGCCATATTGGACAAAGGGGGGAGCACTCTTCTAACCATCGCTAGGTCCGACATCAGCATGGCGCCTGCTTATACAGGTTACACTCCAATATTATTTTTGGGGTCATGTAGTATTTTCTATAGAGTGCCAGTCGGTTTTTTGTTGTTGTCGTTGATTTACACAGATTTTTTTTTAAAGAGTGAAAAAAAAAGCACTGTGCACTTGTTTTTGGAATTGGGGACATAGAGCAATACCAGGTAGTGACGAGAAAGTTGGAAATGATCATCAAATGAGGATTGCTTGTGTTCCTACAGTGTTGACCCCACACATGCATATTGCAGTTAGGAAGCTAGCTGATGTCAAAGGACTGAGGGGGTACAGCATTTGCTGAAAAAAAAGTCAAACCTACCAAATTTGTGCAAAATCACATGAGATTTTTGAGTCAGGGGCTAGTC
>CM060337.1:47265097-47271468 GCA_030674155.1 Stramonita haemastoma
CTCTTCTCCATGTCCACAGCGCCCCTAGGAATCCCCGGGGACACTGCACAGACATTTAGTCCAGAGTCTCTGGAGCAAGGTGGAGCCCATCCCGCTCGAGGTATAGGGTGCATGCTGGGTATATTCTTGTTTCCGTTAACCCACTAAACTTTTTGTGGATGGGGAGGAAAATTTCGGGCACAAACGGGGATCAGACCACCAGACACGGGTGAACCTGGCTTTCTGGGCAGGTGCAGTATTACCTCTTGATCACCAGTCACCATATATGCGCGTTTGTTACGATCAGGTAAACACTATCTCTTTTGTCTACTGGTTTTTATTTTATTTTATACCACTTTATGTCAAAGCAGATTTATCTGCGTGAAATTCGGGCTGCTGACCCCGGGAGAGCACGTCGCCACAAGCGCAGTGCCACCCATTATTTCTTTTTCCTGTCTGCAACTGTATTTGTTTTCCCATCAGAGTGGCTTTTTCTACATAATTTTGCCAGGGACAACCCACGTGTTGCCATGGGTTCTTTTACGTGCGCTAAATAATGATGTGTAATACACAGGGCCTCGGTTTATTGTCTACTCCGAAAGACTAGCACCCATGGTCTAATGGATGGGGGAAACGTTTTGGGCCCAAACGGGGATCGAACCTTCGCACACTCCGACCCGGACTTTTCGCTTACTAGGCAGGCGCGTTACCCCTCGACCACCGATCCACTGTTTTCTGGTTTGCTGGACCTAAGCTAGGGCTCATATCAGGCCCCCTGTGTAGGACACAAGGAGTCCACCCATTATCACCAGTATTCTCACTGTGTTGCAGACTTTTGCTTGCTTGCTTCATTTGG
Organism: Stramonita haemastoma; assembly: GCA_030674155.1. Classification (NCBI taxonomy): domain Eukaryota; kingdom Metazoa; phylum Mollusca; class Gastropoda; order Neogastropoda; family Muricidae; genus Stramonita; species Stramonita haemastoma. The sequence goes on from CM060337.1 coordinate 47,265,933, forward strand.
CAAGAACTGTACTGAGCTGAACAATTATACAGAGCATTATTTTACATCTTTACACTATTTTACAACAATCAAAAAGATTTTCTTCTTAGTTTTGTGCTTTCTTAAAGTTGAAATTACCACTACCTGATCTTCAGCACAGACTGTGGATTACAGCCATAAGACTCGTCAATGCTTGAGTGAGAGAGAGAGAGAGAGAGGGAGAGAGTGTTTGAACCTGTATTCAACGACCAGGTCTTTCTTCCCACCCCACAATGGGATGCTGGGTGCTCCTTCCTTCCTTCCTCCCTTCTCCACACCTCTCCCCCACCCTCTTTTCTTTCTCAGCATCCAACCACAGGCTTTTTTCAGCACAGTAGGCCCACCGCCACCATTCACGCACACCACAGCATCAGCAGCAGCAGCAGCAGCAGCAAAGTGCCGCACACCACCAGCAGCAGCAGCAGCAGCAAAGTGCCGCACAGCACAACCTCCGTCCGTCGGCAGAGGAGAAGGGCAGCTTGTGTAAACACCACCTTGAAAGCCCTGCATAGAATACAAGCACAAAAACAACCAGCCCTAAAAGCCTTATATTCCAAGGATTTTTTTGAGAGAAGAGAAGAGAAGAGAAGAGGGGAGAAGAGGGGGAAAGAGAGAGAGGGGGGGGAGGTAGGGAGAGGGAGAGAGAGAGGGAGAGAGAGAGAGAAAGAGAGAGAGAGACAGAGAGAGAGAGAGAAAGACAGACAGAGAGAGACAGAGAGGGAGACAGACAGACAGAGACAGAGAGAGAGAGGAGAGAGAGAGAGAGAGAGAGACAGAGACAGACGGACAGACAGAGACAGAGAGACAGAGACAGACACACAGAGAGACAGAGGCAGAGAAAGACACAGAGAGACAGAGACAGAGAGTTGGGGAAGAGGGGGGCGGGCAGGGGGGAGAAGGAGATTGGTAGGTGGGCGGGGTGGGGAGGGGAGGTGGATGGGGAGGAAGGAGGAAGATGGGCAAGGTGTGTTATATTGAAACATACCCCAATGGTAGCATTCATCAGACCTGGAGCGTCTTCGGCACCAAGAGATATCAATACAAAAAAACAAACAAACCCAAACCCTTTTTCTTTGCTGTCTTTTTCTTTTTTGGTGGTGGTGGTGGTGTGGTGGTGGTGGTGGTGGTGGTGATGATGATGATGATGATGATGTGTGTGTGTGTGTGTGTGTGTGTGTGTGTGCGCGCGCGCGCGTGCGCGTGTGTGTATGTCTCTGTGTGTGTATTTTCTTTTTAGTTGGTCGTAAAGAAATTGTGAGGGCAGAAAAAAATTGATTTTTTTCTTCCCTGAACAGTAAAACAAGAGAGATAACTTTTAGTTTTACAGCAACAAGAATCAAGGGGCATAACTTCAAGCCAGTGATGATTGTGATACCTACCTGCCACATCGCAAAATTAGAGATAAAAGACGAAGGGAAGTAAGTGAGCCTGAGCTAAAAGTTGTCGTTTGACCTGTGAGGGGCAGATCACTGGTTGAAGGAAAGGGGACATCACTTCAGCCAATGGTGTGTAAGTTACTCATGGACCAGCTACCTGGTAGACAATGTTATAACACAACAACAACAAAAACCACACACACACACAACAACAACAACAACAACAAATTATATACTCAGGCTCGTGCAGCACTCTTGTGCTTGCTCGGGCCTAGCGCAGTTGCTCCAAGGGGATGGTGATAGCCTAGTGGTCAGAACATTGCGCTCGCTATTTGACGACCTGGATTCGATTCCTGTTCGAGGGGAATTTTTCCCCCGGAGTTAACATTAGTGCTGACTCCACTCTCCCCAAAAGTCTTTCGGATGAGACTATAAACCGAGGCCCCGTGTGTGAACGCATGCAGAACATCTTGCGCACACGTTAAATCCTGTTCCGCTTTTCGTAAGAGTAGGCCATTGTGTGCCGGTGAAAACCAGGCACTATACATGCCATCCTATAATGGAACGCAGAGGATAACGCAGTGGTCAGAACACTCGCTTTTCCCCAGCCAATGTTAAGCTGCATCGAGCATGGTTGCCAATTGCATGGGTGACCGTTTGTGCACCTTGGCTTCAGTACAGTCCCCCAGTCCACCGAACTGTAAATGGATATCTGGTAAAGCAGCAAGGGAGAGGAGATGGGCGCCGCCCTCAATATACTGGCCCCTAGAGAAGCTGAGGTCTCTGATACCTCGCTCCCCTACAACCACACAGGTTATGGAACACCTTTACCTTATTACCTTTAGCTCCTTTTTGAAAAGTTTGTTGTTAAAAAAAAGTTTGTCATGTGCGGACATAACAGCCTACAGCTCTGGTCTTAGAGATCGATGGTGTGGCGGCAACACCACTGTCTAGAAATCGAAAGATCCTGGGTTTTTGTTCAGTTCAAAGCCAGACTTTCCCCTGAGCCAGAAGACGTTATGTGGCGGCCTGAGTGTGCGCCGGTCATTCAAATGAGCTGATTAACGGCCGTCCTGTGTGCACACTGCACCTTGTGCACCTTATGGAACCCACCGTGGACAGAGAGAGAGAGAGAGAGAGAGAGAGAGAGAGAGAGAGAGAGAGAGGAGACAGACAGACAGACAGACAGACAGACAGACAGACAGACAGACAGACAGACAGACAGACAGACAGAGACACAGACAGAGACACAGAGACAGACAGACAGACAGACAGACAGACAGACAGACAGACAGACAGACAGACAGACAGACAGAGACACAGAGAGACACAGAGAGATACACGGAGAGTGCGACAGAGAGAGAGAGAGAGAGAGGAGAGAGAGAGAGAGGAGAGAGAGAGAGAGAGAGAGAGAGAGAGATGAGAGAGAGAGAGAGAGAGAGAGAGAGAGAGAGACAGACAGACAGACAGACAGACAGACAGACAGACAGACAGACAGACAGAGGGGGAGAGAGACAGACAGAAAGAGAGAGAAAGAGACAGAGATACAGAGACACAGACACAGAGACACAGACAGACAGAGACACAGACACACAGACACACAGAGACACAGTCAGACAGACAGACAGACAGACAGGCAGAGTCAGTGAAGCATACTCCAAGGGCTGCAGCAGCAGTCTAAGAGGCAGTGAAGTGTGAGGGGAGAGGTAGGGAGGGAGGGAGAGAGGGAGGGAGGGGTGTCCCACCTATATAAAGTCTGCAGCCAGGCCTGTTGAGAGGTCACAGAGTAAGATGACAGACAATAGGGAGGCGTGTGTGTGTGTGTGTGTGTGTGTGTGTGTGTGTGTGTGTGTGTGTGTGTGTGTGTGTGGTGTGAGAGAGAGAGAGAGAGAGAGAGAGAGAGAGAGAGAGAGAGAGAGAGAGAGGAGAGAGAGAGAGAGAGAGACAGACAGACAGACAGACAGACAGACAGACAGACAGGCAGGCAGGCAGACAGACAGACAGACGGACAGACAAGAGAGAGAGAGAGAGAGAGAGAGAGAGAGAGAGAGAGAGAGAGAGAGAGAGAGAGAGAGGAGAGAGAGAGAGAGAGAGAGAGAGAGAGAGGACAGCCTGGTGGTCAGTGATGCGTTCCTGATCTGCTGACCCCCGTTCGAATCTCCTTCAAGAGAATTTTTCTCTCTCATCTGTGAAGTCCACTCCCCCAATGTCCTTCCACGAGGCTGGTCCCGTGCGCAAACCCATGTAGAACATCTTACGCACTTGAAAGGACATGAAAACTCGTTCCGCTTTTCGTAAGAGTAGTCCAATGTGTGCCGGTGGGAACGGATGACAAGATTTACAAAATTGCATACACAGGGGTACTGGATGTAAAAAACACAGTGTGCTTATACCAATATCCTCACAATAAAAGAGTAAAACAAAATCAAAATAAATAAAACAACACACACATGTGTGTGCATGCATGCCAGTGCATGCACACATACACACACAGAGTCTCTCTCTCTGGCACACACACAGTCTCTCTCTCTCACACACTCACACACACACACACACACACACACACACACACCACACACACACACACACACACACACACACACACACACACACACACACACTCTGGAACCAGCATACAGTGCACACACACTTCAAATTCTGCCCCAGACCCTCAGATCAGCTGTTGAAAGCAATCAGAGAGACTGGCTCCACACTCTGGTGACATTTGTACTACACACTGCTAACACTTTCAACCCTCAAATAATGAACCATTCCCCGCGCATGCGCTGTAATTGTGCGCACTCTCAGCCACTTCCGGAACACGTGCAATCAGACGACGTCATCGCTATCCCAGCAGGCTTGGGTTTCACATTGAAGCACGCGACAATAGCAGCAGTGCTGTCTGTGTTTCTCTGAAACAGTTCCCGTCACTCTCTGTAGATTGGTATCAGGGTTGTTTCCCTTTAATGGGGATTGTCATCAGTTTTTTTTCTATCTGTTAACATTCAACATGGAATCCAGAACAGGAATATTAAATTTTTTGTTTGTTTTTTGTTGTTGCTTGTTTGGTCAGTGAATATAATCAGCATCATTTTGAGAAAGGTAATTTAGAAACGACCTTCTTCACCATGGTTAACTTTATAAGAGAGAATAAATCATTAAAAAAAATTGTGAAGAAGATATATATGGAGGTAAACTCTTTCAGTTCAGAGACTGATAGACAGCAGGGAATGAAGCTGGGAAAAGTCACAATTGGTCCAGTGACAGATTTGGTATTGTAAAGGATTGTCTATTCTCATGAATTTAGCAAGTATTTACAGTTGTTATGGAAAAAAAGTTAACCTATTTGGACTTAGTATTGATTTTATGTCTGTGGAAGTAGTCTTGATAAACAGACAGATGAACAGACAAACAGACGACAGACAGATGGACAGACAGACAGACAGACAATCAGACACACCCTTACATCAAGCCAGTCAATCAGACACACTCAACACTGAGTTGGATGCTGTGTTGTTCACTGTTCACTGTACAGACACATTCAACCCTCAAAATAATAATGAACGAATCCCAGCACACGCTGTAATTGTGCCACTCTCAGCCACATCCGGGACACGTGCAATCAGACGACGTCATCACTATCCCAGCAGGCTTGGGTTTCACTGTGAAGCACGCGACAATAGCAGCGCCGTCTGTATTTCTCTGAAACAGTTCCCGTCACTCTCTGTAGATTGGTATCAGGGTTATCCCCCTTCACTACTACCTGCATGATGGCGGAATGAAATCAACGTTTTTTTTTCCTATCAGTGAAGCATCAATGTTGACTCAAAACATCAACGGTTTTCATCAGCTGCAATACAACATGGAAATGGTGTTACTATATCAACAAGAGTAAAGAGACAGATCACAAACAAACAAATAAATTCTTCCAGACAACATGTCCATCTGCAGACATGATCAGGGAATAAACAATCAACATGTGCACATAACCAGACAGACAGAGAAGATATGATGTAATATCTCAGACATGCTAGATATCTATGGAACTAGCAATCTGCAGCTATCTGAACAATCTACTGTGCAAACTTAAAAAAAGGCAGAACATTAAGTTGAAATAATGTAAAAAAATAAATAAGGAGAGG
>CM060337.1:47274068-47290125 GCA_030674155.1 Stramonita haemastoma
CAAAAGCTTTGTCAGTTATTGATGTAAGCTGAGTGTCGAAAACTACATTTAAAATGTTGCTGTATTGAGATTATCATCGGCCATGACATAAACTCTAAGCATCACAACCTGCACACTCCGTTCAAGGAGGGAAAAAAACGCCCTCTGAAGTGAGAGTATGGATGCCTGTGTGGCGAGGTCCTTGAAAAAGAGCCAGACACATCCATTTCTCCTTCAGTGTGTATTTTTAGTCTCACAATGATTCCCGGGTGGGATGGATGAGTGAGTCAGAGTGCACATTCTGGGTGACCCCCAGAGTGTTAAGCTGGGGAACGCACAACAACGACGATAACTCCTTCTTTCCCTTTTATAATTCTGTTCATAGAGCAAAGACTCTTTTTAACACATACTAATCCCGTACTCTCTCTCCCATAGCAATCGTTGAACATGTAGGTTTGTTTTTGTTTGCTTTCTGGTTTTTTAATCGAAACCCATGTCAGATGTTTTATGTGTCACACCTGTAAACATTCCAAACAGAAATCGTTCTCATTTCTAAACATGCATCAGAGCACAGTAAAACATCCCCAAAGTTTATCACCATTTCTTCCTTGGCTTGAAACATGGGAAGATATACGAGACAGTGACAGATTGCCAGCTAACAGATTCCAACAAAACAATACCAAACTTTTGTTTTCTTCTGGGGGAGGAAAAATTGGCGTGAGGGGCAAAGTGAGAGCACCGCTTTGGTGGATTATGGTTCTAGCTCATTATCGTGTTCTTTTTTACCGCTTTGCCAGCGTCACTGGCTCTAATTGGCAAGAAAAGCTCCGCTTTTCTAGAATCAGAACTTGCAGGCAGAGTCTGGTCGTGTTGGTACCCACCTGCGAAAGTTGTTTTTTTTTTCTTTTTTTTTCCTTTGGGGTTATCTGGGGGAATGTTGCCAAGGGTGACGTCGCTTTTCCTTGCAACTCACTCTACGTGCACTCGTGACGTCATCAAACGTCATGCTCCCCCGTGATGTCATGATGGTTGAGGTTTGGGTTTGAGATAGTTCTTGTCTGTGTCTGTGTTTCTGTCTTTGTCTTTCTGTCTTTCTGTCTTTGTCTTTCTGTCTTTGTCTCTTTCTGTGTCTCTGTCTCTCTTTCTCTCTCTGTCTCTCTCTGTCTTTGTCTCTTTTGTTTGTCTTTCTGTCTGTGTTTGTCTCTCTTTATCTGGCCGTCTTTCTGTGTGTCTCTATCTGTCTTTCTGTCTCTGTCGCTCTCTTTCTGTCTATATGTCTCTCTGTCTGCCCTCTCTCTCTCTCTCTCTCTCTCTCTCTCTCTCTCTCTCTCTCTCTCTCTCTCTCTCACACACACACACACACACACACACACACACACACACACACACACACACACACACACACACACACACACACACACACACACACACACACACACACACACACACACAGAGTCCCCCGTTGATGAATCGAAGAGTGTGGAAAAAAAACAACAATATCATGAATATGAACTTTTCATTCCTCCAGAAATACCTGTGGGGGTTTTCTGTTGCTGACATATTTCCACCTTTCAGTGTAATCAAAGATTATCATGAATATGAACTTTCATTCCTACAGAGACCGACTTTATAGCCAAGTGGTTAAGACCACTCGACTTCAATCCCATGGGTCCATGAAGTCGTGGGTTCGAATCCCGAAAGCGTCTGGTGAGTTAAGGAGTGGGAATTTTCACGATCTCCCAGGTCAACTTCAAGTGCAGACCTGCCAGTGCTTTAATTCTCTTTGTGAACATACACATGCAGAAGATCAATATGCACGTTAAAAGTTCTCGCGGTTGATGTATGGCATGCTAAAACAATGTCTTCTAAGTGACGGGAACAAAAGAATATAGTTTTGTGTATTTCTAGTAAAGACAACAACCAAAACAGCAACAACAAACAACAACAACAACAACATCCCAACCAAACAAAAAAGGCTGTGAGATTGCAGTTCAGATTTGCTGGCTTATGATTCAAGCTCATTACACGTGTCTGTTTTTTGTTGTTGTTGTTTTTGTGTCACCTGTTTTCTAGCATTGGATGGTAATCTGTAAGACAGAGCTCTCTCTTTGTCTCTGTTTCTGCCTCTGTCTCTCTTTGTCCCTCTCTAATATAATAGACTAAAAAATAAAAATAAATTTTTTTAAAGTATGTCAATACTTATCTGTAACTTTTGGGAATAAAGATTATCAATCAATCATTTTTTTCTGTCTGTCTCTCTCTGTCTGTGTCTGTCTGTCTGTCTGTCTGTCTGTCTGTCTGTCTGTCTGTCTGTCTCTCTCTCTCTTCTCTCTCTCTCTCTCTCTCTCTCTCTCTCTCTCTCTCTCTCTCTCTCTCTCTCTCTCCGTTTTTTTTTTTAACTTTTCATTTCTGATTACACTGGTCGTTTTAAACATAATGTTGACTTGCAAGTGAGTTCATTAGATGAGTCCAACAGCATCAACTAAATCAACCAACCAAACCAACCAAACCAACCAACCAAACCAACCAGCCAACTAACTCTGTCCGTGTTTGGGCAAGAAAACTCCCAAGTGAATGTCATCTACTTTGACGAGGACACATTTCACCAGCCTGGCTAACTTAGTAATCCCTAAAGCAAGAGAAACGATCAGACATTTTTAAAACACATACACACACACACACACACACACACACACACACACACACACACACACACACACACACACACACACACACACATACACACGCACACACACACACACACACGCACACACACACACACACTAAAAGATTATTTAACCCAAGGCTGAAAATTCTACACACCCCTCTTTCGTTCCAAACAAGAACAAAATGTCCTCTGACGCAGTGAAGATATATGAGAGCGCAAGTTAAAGCGTCAGGAACAAAACACCGGGAGTAGGGGTCGTGGGGGTGAGGGGGGGGGTAGGGGAGAGGGAGGAGGGGGGGGTTCCAGAAAGTAAATTTTCAGGAAATCCAGAGCTGCCAATAGAACACTTCGCGGGCTTAGGGTTGGGGTTCGTTATCTGTTCCCTTGTCTCTTCTTTGCTGAATTGAAGCCAGTTGGCTTTCTTGGGGGGATGAGAGGGGTCTTTGTGTGAGAGATCAAGAGCTTTGGCCAATCTTGTCATTAGGGGCAGCGCTAAAGAAAGGCTCGTGGCAACCGTTCCTGTCTGCTTTTTGCTTTTTTTTTTTTTTTGAAATAGGAATTTGTTTTGTTATGACGTCATTGTCAACTTGTCGTGTGTGATACAATGACGTCATAAAAATATTGGTGGTTGTTTTAAGAGTGACAGTTTGTAGTTACTACTACCACCACCACCACTCTCTCTCTCTCTCTCTCTCTCTCTCTCTCTCTCTCTCTCTCTCTCTCACAGAACTTAAGACAAAGCCATGTCAGCACCAATGGTATTATTATGTAATAATATAGCCGTTTTAAATAGATTGTTTTTTTCAAGTAAGCAGATATTTTAAAGGTTGATATCTAGCACATGTTATTTGAATGGATGGTCGATTCGATTTTTTTTTATTGCGTTTCACTTCGATTTTTCCTTTTTTCTTTTCTTTGTATGTACTAGGTGATTTGAAACTGTATATACGTTAATGCAATCATTAGTTTATTATAAGTGCATGGATCCTTTCTGTTTGCAAACTTAGTTGTACTATACACGTATTTCAATATTTATTTATTGTTTGACAAAGATATTTGTGTTACCTCCCTTGTCAAAAGCCTAGTTGGGCAATGACAGTAAAATTGTTATAGCCTCTCTCTCTCTCTCTCTCTCTCTCTCTCTCTCTCTCTCTCTCTCTCTCTCTCTCTCTCTCTCTCTCTCTCTCTCTCTCCCCTCTCTCTCTCTCTCTCTCTCTCTCTCTCTCTCTCACACACACACACACACACAAACACACAAACACACAAACACACAAACACACAAACACACACACAACACTCTCTGTGTCTCTTTCTCTCTGTCTGTCTGTCTCAGAGAGAGAGAGAGAGAGAGAGAGAGAGAGAGAGAGAGAGAGAGAGAGAGAGAGAGAGAGAGAGAGAGAGAGGAGAGAGAGAGAGAGAGAGAGAGAGAGAGAGAGAGAGAGAGAGAGAGAGAGAGCAGTATATTTTATATACATATCTATCTCTTTCGTTAGCTACGGAATCGGACATTTTCGTCAGTGCCGTTGGCGTTGTTCTATTCTTTGCCTTGAAGCCTGAAATAGCCACCCTCCCATACACTGGCTCAGTTACAGTTCAAGGTAAAGTCACTGAAACCCCACTCCACCTACATAGTTCAATATTGAATATCCAGAATATCAACTGAATTGAAACCCCACTCCGCCCACCCCCATAGGTCACTATTGAACATCCAGAATAATAAACTAAAACAACTCTTTATACCGTATGCTTCGACGATATACGATCAAAATTCAGTCAGCTACTTTGAGCAGAAGTGCGATTCTTCCTCATTGAACGCTCAGACAGCAAGTTACTGTTGTCTGTCATATGAGTGAAAATGCCTTACGCTGCCGTTAAGCGCCTGACAAGTCAGGCCCGGCGCATACGACTTTGGCATGTTTTTACATCAGAGTGGTCTTAGTTCTCCTAGACTGGTTGCTGTCACTGAGCTGCAGAATCCAGTCTGCCCTGGAGGACATCCTCCTCTGCCTTCACAGCCGTTGGAGACAGGTTCTCCTCTTCCGCCTGTTTCGCATATCCACACACACACATACACACACACACACACACACACGCCCGCGCCCCAGCACGCACGCACACACACACACACACACACACACACACACACACACACACACACACACACACACACACACACACACACACACACACACACACACACACACCACACACACACACACACACACACGACAACAGCAGCAACGACAACAACATTTTTTTCTTATTTCAAAGTTTAAATAAAACCGAAATACCCCGAGGGGATGCCGGGTGCCTCTCAGCATAAATAGCATCCCTACATTCTGGATATTCTGTGCAAGAAATTTTCTCTTTTCTACCCCTCTCTTTGTTTCTGCCGTGCTCCTTTTCTTCCTGTCACCTCCTCCTTGTCTATTTTCTGTCTTCTCCTGTCCATTCTCCCGCCATTTTTTTCCAGACAGACTTAAAAGATAACAATTATCTCTTATGCTGAAGTCAGATAGGCTGGGCCTGACTTGTCAGGCGCTTAACGGCAGTGTGACGCATTTTTGTTCATATGACAGTCAACAATAATTGCTGTCTTAGGATTCGACGAAGGAGAAGAAGAAGAAGAAAAAGCAAAAAGCAAGCAAAGATTCAAAACCAGAAAAGTACAAGTATAAAATCTCTTGGTGTTCTTGGTGATATTGGGTGGAATTCGCAATGCCTGCTTCTCTTGTGGTGTAACTGCTAGAGGTCTGCCGCTGGCCTCATCTGACACATTCATTTTGATTTTAGAGCAGCTCATTTTTTGGCAGAATGCATGCTGGGTGTGTTCGTGTTTTCGTAACCCACAGAACCCTGGCATGACTTACGGGATCTTTCATGTACATATTTGATCTTTTGTATAAATACATCTGCGAAGGGAATTAAAGCACTGGCAGGTCTGCACTTGAAACTGACCTAGGACATGGTAAAACTCCCCACTCTTACTTTACCAGACGTCGCTACCGAGATTCGAACCTACGACTTTTGTGTACCCATGGATTGAAGTCAAACGGTCTTAACCACTTGGCTGTAGTGTCCCTCCTGCAGAATCATGAGGATGCCAACAGACAAAATGAATTTTAACTGAAAGTCTACATTTCCAAAACAACTCAGTTACAGTTTAAGTTGTAACTCGAAAGACTTCCCTTTTTTTTTTTTAATGATGACAATTATTGTGAAAACCTCTGGGTTTACAACATGAAAACAGATTCCAATGCTCCCAAACTACAAAGCCAACTCTCTCTCTCTCTCTCTCTCTCTCTCTCTCTCTCTCTCCTCTCTCTCCTCTCTCTCTCTCTCTCTCTCTCTCTCTCTCTCTCTCTCTCTCTCTCTCCTCACACAAACACACACACACACACACACACACACACACACACACACACACAACACACACACACACACACACACGCACGCACGCACGCACGCACGCACGCACGCACGCACACACACACTTTTCAAAAGATTTATTTTAAATTTTGATAAATCCCATTTTTAAACAGAGTATGCTCTTTTTACGCCATTCCTTCAAAACAAAAAAAAACCACACAAACGAAAACAAATTGCCAGATTCTGGGGACCCCTACAAACAAAATCTTGATTAATGCTTTTCGCTCCTACCACGTTTCCAGCCTGTCATAAGCAGGCGCCAACCTGTGATAATGATAGCCCTCTGATAGCAGCCAATACATCGATTACAATCACGATAATTACGCCAGGAGTCGTGGAGGTACCCACATGCCCTCCTTAACTTCCCCTCTCTCCACAGCTCTCTCTCTCTCTCTCTCTCTCTCTCTCTCTCTCTCTCTCTCTCTCTCTCTCTCTCTCTCTCCTCTCTCTCTCTCTCTCTTCTTCCCTGCTCCCACCCCCCTCCTCTCCCCAACCATCACCCCACCTCCATTCTTCACCCCACCTCAGGTCAACAGAATAATTGAAAGTAACCAGTAGTTAGCTGAACGATACAAAGTTTACTGTCACCTTCAGTAGGAACATCGTTCCCAGCCTTTTCCCCCAGACCACGCCTTGCCTAATAATGTCCACGCTGACTGAATGGAGTCCCTGTGTTCGTGCAGATTAGTGACAAGATCAGACCCTCAAACTAAAGCCCAAACCACTCTCGCCTCTGCGGTACCGTTTAATTTCTACTATGAAAATCATCATGACCTTCAAACAAAGTCCGCTCCCTAACCCCTAACACCCCCCCCTCCCCCCCTTTTATCTTTTTTTTTTTTGGAGCTAATCACAGCCGTGCGAAGCTTCTGCTGCCGCTTTCCCGCCACTGGCCGCCATATTGTCTGCCAGCGCCACCACGGTTCCAGTGGCTAATCAGGGGCGGTAATGAATGTGCAGTTGTAGCGGCGTGGACAGGCAAGCCCCACCCAGCGGCCACCACACCCTGCAATCAGGCGCTGGGCTGTCGTCTGCTGCTGCCGCTGTCGTCTGCTTGTTCAGCCTGCTTCCAATTCGCTTTTCACGGATAATGAAGGGAGAGAACTGGAAGACACTCCCGTCATTAGTGCGCAAGAAGCAGGCGACAATGAAAGGAGAGGAGACAGAGGGCGCTGCCTGCAATCTCCCTCTCTCTCTGCCGGGAGTTTCTTTTTCTTTTTTTTCTTTCTTTTTTGGGGGAGGGGGTTGGGGTGTGGGTGGGAGAGGGAAGGGGTGAGGTGAGGGTAGGGGTGGTTAGGGATGGGAGAATCTGAAAAACATAGTGACACACACACCAAAAAAAAAAACCCAACTTGGAAAGGATAGTGGGTATTTACTTATTTATTCATTTATTTGTCTATTTATTTATCTAATGGTCTATTCATTTTCTTTATGTATTCATTCTTTTATATCGAGGACAATGGAATAAGCACTCTTGTAGGTTTCTTTTTTTTACATCCAGTGCCCGTGTGTATGCAGTTTTGTAAATCTTGTCATCTGTTCCCACCAGCACACACTAGCCTACTCTCACAAAAAGAGGAACAGGATTTAACGTGTGAGCAAGATGTTCTGCGTGCGTTCGCACACGAAACCTCGGTTTATAGTCTCATCCGAAGGACTCTTGGGGAGAGTGGAGTCAGCACTGATGTTAACTCCAGGGGGATAATTTCCCTCGAACGGGAATCGAACCCGGGTCGTCAAATTGCGAGCGCAATGTTCTGACCACTCGGCTATTCCGTTCCTGTATTAAGACGAAAAGGTATCCTGCGTGGAGAGTGGTGAAGTGGAGGGGGAGGGGGTGGAGGGGAGGCGAAGCGAAGTCATCTGTCATCGTTTTTTTGCCAAAAATGAAAATGGTATGTTTCTTTGTGAAGCAAGGCGTTGCCCTTGGATGTGTAGTGGTTTTTGCAGCCAAGCATGCATCCAGACAGTTAGCTACCTGGGGTCGACAGCAATCCTCACCCTCTTCGGAATGGGACTTGGACTGAGAAGAATAGAGCAATAGGTGCGCGCACACACACACACACACACACACACACACACACACACACACACACACACACACACACACACACACACACACACAGGGCGGCGCCCATCTCCGCTCCCTCGCTGCTTTACTTCCCTAACCCTAAAGAGGGAAGATACTAATGTACAACTGGGTAAACTTGGGGACTGTACTGAAGCCAAGATGTGCAAACGGTCACCCAACCACTTGGTAACCACGTTCGATGCTGCTTAACCTTAGCCTGGGGAAAGCAAGTGCTCTGACTACTGAGCTATCCCATAGGTACAGTACCCCAGTTCACTCAGCTGTAAATGGGTACCTGCCCTCTTTAGGGTCAGGGAAGGTAAAGCAGCGAGGGAGAGGAGATGGGCGCCGCCCTCAACATGCTGGCCCAAAGCTGACTATCCTTATGCCTACTTAGCCGACAGAGTGGGGATGCACTGGGGGCAAGGCATCTCCATTATAATCAAATATCTGCCCAGTTTCCAAAACAGCATCTTCCTCCTCTGCTGTTTTGGAGGTCATCGTTGAACTCCATGGACAAACAATGCACATGAAAACCACACCACTTATGCTTTGGTCAGCACTGGTCAGTTCTGAGGGCTTGGCACTAAAGCAACAACACATGGCGGAGTCAGCTGGGAAGGTCAGCAAAGGTCCGCAACATACACGTTGTGACCTCTGACTGTCTTTGATGTGTCAGCACTGGTGACCTCTGACCTTGTTGTATCAGCACTGGTGACCTCTGACCTTGTTGTATCAGCACTGGTGACCCCTGGCCTTGTTGTATCAGCACTGGTGACCTCTTACCTTGTAGTATCAGCACTGGTGACCCCTATGGGTTGATGCTGCAGAAGTGAAACATAAGGGTAATGGAGTGGCAAGACACCAGGACATGGAAGAAGCTATTATTCAGTGGAATAAATAATTATGGTCAATAGAGCGAAATTACAATTCAAATGTCAGCTGTGGTGTGTGGTGTGAGTGTGTGATGTGTGTGTGTGTGTGTGAGTGTGTGTGTGTGTGTGTGTTGTGTGTGTGTGTGCGTGTGTGGTGTGTGGTGTGTGTGTGTGTGGTGAGTGTGTGTGTGTGTGTGTGTGTGTGTGTGTGTGTGTGTGTGTGTGTTGTGTGTGTGTGTGTGTGAGTGTGTGAGTGTGTGAGTGTGGTGTGTGTGTGTGTGTGTGTGTGTGTGTGTGTGTGTGTGTGTGTGTGTGTGTGTGTGTTAAAGAGAGGTTTCTGTCCATTTTCTCACAAGTGCCATTTTTTCTTCTCTGTCTGTGGTATTTTGTTGTTGGTTTTTTGTGTGGTTTTTTTTTTGTGGGCGGATTATTTTTGTCTTACAAAATATACAAAAGAAGAAACCTACTATAACGACGTTTCAAATCACGAAAAGAAAATAGAGAGAAGAGAGAGAGAGAGAGAGAGAGAGAGAGAGAGAGAGAGAGAGAGAGAGAGAGAGAGAGAGAGAGAGAGAGAGAGAGAGAGAGAGAGAGAGAGAGAGAGAGAGAGAGAGAGAGAATTAGGTGACATATAATGGAACGTTCTCAATAACATCGAAACATGTGCACATTAGGACCAAAAGCAAAAAAGAAAACAACAACAACACACACGCACACACACACACACACACACACACACACACACACACACACACACACACACACACACAAACACACACACACACACACACACACACACACACACACACACACACACCCTCTCAAAACTAAAATCCTTCCCATATTAACACCCCACCTTCCACCCTATAACCTCTCATATTACCCACCCGACCTCACTCATGGACACTCCCCCTCCTCCCCCCCCCCCACCCCACCCAACCCCTCCCTCCCATCTCCCTCCTCCCCCCCCCCCCTCCCCTAACCTCTCCCTTGGGTCGATAGTGACTTGCAGAGAGGTGTGATCAAACGAGATCTCGCGCGACACTTGACGTGACAGCACGTGCCATTAACGTCACTTGTGAACGTCAGGGACCCGTGACGTCAAGTCGACGGCCATTTTAATCACACGGGCTATTCAGGATGGAGAGAATCTCTAATTCGCTTCGTCTGGTTTTAGCGAACAAGCGTTAGAAAAATAAGGAGGAGAAGGAGAAAAAAGGGTGGTTATTTTTTAAGGATTTTTTCTTTGTTATGGTTTTTTTTTTTTTTGGTTGTTGTTGTTGTTCTTTTTGTCTTTTCTTTTTTTTCCTGTTGCACCTTTTCTTCCCAGAGAGAGAGAGAGCAAGAGAGAGGGAGAGAGAGAGAGGGAAGGGGGTTCAAGAAGGGTCAATGATGGTTAGAGTAATTAAACGTAGGCCATTACCTTGTAGGCAAGGGAGGAAATATAATTTCAGGGCAGCTAGGCAGCAGAGAGTGACAGGTAGGCTGACATTTGAAGCGTGCGGGCTTTCACAGTCCCTTTACAGGCTTCCTTGTTTTCGTTTTCCGTTTCTTTTATATGTGTGTGTGTGTGGGGGGGGGGGGGGGGTGCGTGTGTGTGTGTGTGTGTGTGTATGTATGTACTGTTCCTGTTTATTAGAGGTCAGAGCATTGCGCTCGCAATCTGACGACCCAGGTTCGAATCGTGTTCAAGGGGACTTTTCTCCTGAAGTTAACATCAGTGCTGACTCCACTCTCCACAAAAGGCCTTTGGGACTTCCTGTGTTCTTCTTCCTATCAGTTTAATGTCTATCTACTACAAGGCGATTTAGACAAATTGAGGCCATGTGTCAGAACACACCTAGAACATCTTGCGCACGTGTTAAAACCTGTCCCACTTTTGAAAAGAGTAGGCCATTGTGTGCCGGTGGGAACGGATGACAAAATTTGCAAAACCGCATACATACGGGGGCTGAATGTAAAAAAAAAAGAGCGGATGAGTGCTTATTCCATTTTCATCGATTAAAAGAATAAAAGGTAAAGTTAAAGGTGTCCCATAAACTGTGTGGTCGTAGGGAGCGAGGCGTCAGAGACCTCAGCTTCTCTAGGGGCCAGCATATTGAGGGCGGCGCCCATCTCCTCTCCCTCGCTGCTTTACCTTCCCTGACCCTAAAGAGGGCAGGTACCCATTTACAGCTGGGTGAACTGGGGGAACTGTACTGTAGCTAAGGCGCGCGAACGGTCACCCATCCAATTGATAAATGAATAAATAAAATAAAATAGATAGGTTGTTTTGTACATTGTTTAAGTGTTACTGGATTGCTTAATGTTCTGTATTTGTTCCATTTGCATTATTGTACATATAATTCCTTACATTAACTGGTTTAGTATGTTTATTTCATGCGTTTATTTGGTTAGTTGTGTGCGTGCGTGCGTGCGTGCGTACGTGCGCGCGCGCGCGCGTGTATGTGTATGTGAGTGTGTTTAGTTTAGTTGTTAACTTCTTATGTGTTTAGTACTGTTTCTTCATTTCTCTTTTCAATCTTTCGGTTTTCTTTCAATTTTCTATCTTTTGTTTGGAAAAGACCACCCAATGAGTGCCACTGTCTCAACCCACACATTAAAGGCCAAGTATTGCATGTTTGAAACAGTCTAAACCCCTCTAACTTACACTGTTACATAGCAAAACAAATGATACAGAATAATTTTAATCCATTCCCAAATACATGTTTAATAACACAGAATATTTTTAAGCCATTCTCAAATACAGCATGTTTACTTTGTTCAAAGACAATGGGTTAGGAAAGTACATTTTGAAAACATGCAAAACAAAATAAGAGCGCATGCCTTTTGTTTCATATTTCTGTTGACGTGAAGTTATTCCTTACTTGTATACTGTGATTTTGCAGAGGACGTTTTGGGAGCTTTTGGGTAAAAAAAAAATCATGTGTAACGTCCATTTTTAAATTATTTTTCTTTGGTTCCCAGTACAAGCATTCATTCACAGTAAAACACACAACTGTCCGTACGCGTTCATTCTTTGTCTGTCTTTCTGTCTCCTTCTTCTTCTTCGAATTTTTCTTCTTCTTCTTCTCCTTACTCTTCGACTTTTTCTTCTTCTTCTTCTTCTTCTTCTTCTTCTTCTTCTTCTTCTTCTTCTTCTTCTCTTCTCCTTCTTCTTCTTCTTCTTCTTCTTCTTCTTCTTCTTCTTCTCTTCTTCTTCTTCTTCTTCTTCTTCTTCTTCTTCTTCTTCTAAGTTTAATATCCATTCACTACAAGGCAATTTAAACAATTGTACATTCACGTTAAGAATGTACAACAACAACAACAATTAAAATGCCCCCCAAAATACCCAATGAGTGGGAGGGTGGAAAGGTGAAGAATATAGTGAATGTTTGATTAGTTCCAGAGATTTAATTTACTCTCTCTCTCTCTCTCCCTCTCTCTCCCCTCTCCTCTCTCTTCTCCTCTTCGCTCCTCTCTCTCCTCTCTCCTCTCCTCTCTCTCTCTCTCTCTCTCTCTCTCCTCTCTCTCTCCTCTCTCTCTCTCTGCGTAAAAAGTACAAGTCTTAGTGAGTGTACTTTTGACCTCTCTCCTCTCTCTCTCCCTCTCACTCTCTCTCCTCGTCTCTCTCTCTCTCCTCTCTCTCTCTCTCTCTCTCTCTCTCTCTCTCTCTCTCTCTCTCTCTCTCTCTCTCCTCTCTCTCTCTTCTTCTCTCTCTCTCTGCGTAAAAAACAAGTCTTAGTGAGTGTACTTTTGACCCTCTCTCTCTCTCTCTCTCTCCTCATCTCCTCTCTCTCTCTCTCTCTCTCTCTCTCTCTCTCTCTCTCTCTCTCATCTCTCTCCTCTCTCTTCTCTCTCTCCCTCTCTCTCTCTCTCCTCTCTCTCTCTCTCCTCTGCGTAAAAAGTACAAGTCTTAGTGAGTGTACTTTTGACCTCTCTCTCTCTCTCTCTCTCACTCTTCTCTCTCTCTCTCTCTCTCTCTCTCCTCTCTTCTCTCCTCTCTCTCTCCCATCCTCTCTCTCCTCTCCTCTCTCCTCTCTCTCCTTATGAAAATAAGAAATGGTTGAACTCAAAACACTAAAATCCCTACCACTTTTTTCAGATTTCTTTAAATTTTGAAAATAATGAATCTCACTTTTAAAAGAACAACATTTTTTTTCATAAACCTACATCTTTCAGAAACTGTTCCTCCCTGCTTGCTACCTAGGGAAAAAAAAATAAACATACACTCCTCCTTCAAAATCAATACTGCTATTTTTGCAAGAAGTACGAAACTAAAGGTAAAGCGAGACCATTTTCGACTGCCAAGCCTCGCTCATAAACTAGCCAGCTTACTGTAAACACAAGCCGCCCTGCCGTATTACTTACATACCCATAATGCATCCCCAGCACTGCCTACAGCACGTGGCGGTCGCGTGCAGTGATCGTTAGTTTCTGAACCCAAAGACTGATCGGGAAATTTATGAGCAAAGAGAGGATTAAGATGGCGAAGGACGAGAGGGGAAAGGGGGGACAAGGGAGGGAGGGAGGGGGATGATGAGGGAGGGAGGGACGGAGGGATGACGAGGAGGGGAGGGGAGGGGGAGGGGAGCCAAGGTTGCTATGACGGCTCAGTGAGAGGGATGGATTTACCCTCTAAAAGCAAGAGTTGTGTTACTTCGTGTGACCGTTACGAAGTTTACTTTATCCCCCCCCCTTACTGTCCAAGTAAATTGGTGGTTAAGAACATTGAGGTCCTGACCTCAAGTGTCCTAGAGCGTGGGTTCAAATTCCTTGTTGTTGTTGTGGTTGTTCCTCCAGCTTAACACTCTGGGGGTCACCCACCATGTGCACTCTAGACTCACTCATCACACCTGGGAATGAATCACTGTGAGATTGAAATTGCACACTGAATGAGAAGTTTTAGCACCAAATTGTCATAATTTGATTTTCCTATGTTGCAATCATAAGGTAATTCAAGTTGTATCATTTACATTCCTCAGTAATCCTAAGTCATTCCTTGAATCGAATATATTAATTAATTTTGCATAATTTACATTGCTCGGTCTATCTTAATCATTCATTGAATCAAAACTTCTTAAATCATATTTTCCGGGCTCTCAAAGGCAAAGAACCAAGACATTTTTCGGAGTCACTCTGACCACATCTTGGGCGAAGTATGGAAGAGAATCCATTGCCTAGAAAGTATCTCCTCCGCGCAAGATACAACGCCAGTGTTAACCGTCACAGCAACGGAGCTCAGGTGTTTTTGCATGTGCACTCTGACTGGTGCCATAGACTACACTCCTGCCTCAGTTTGGGGTCAAGTATCATCTTATTCATTTTTTTCATCTATTCTTTTATTTCGAGGATGATGGAATAAATCACTCATGTTCTTTTTTTTACAGTCAGTCCCCGGGTGTACGCAGATTTTGTCAATTTTGTTATCCGTTCCCACCGGCACACAATGGCCTACTCTTCCGAAAAGCGGAACATGTTTTAAACGTGTGCGCAAGATGGTAAGCATATGTTCGCACACGGACCTCGGTGTATAGTCTCATCAGGACTTAATGCGACATAGTATGCGTAAGCTTGTGTTTGTAATTATTGAAGAATGGAAAATACAATATTTCTGGTTTTTGTTTTGAATACTCATAAACATTTGAAAAGCAGCAAATGACACTTCAGATTGTTCTTGTCTAAGGAACTGTAGGAAAAAAATGAATTGTATATCATGTATGAAATGTAGGATCCTCATTCTTCAAAAGCCCGATAATATCATATATGCATGTAAGCCATCCCATAATGTAAAACCAGACATCCATAAAAAAAAAAATATATATATAATTGTTTTTTGGAACTTTAAAGTAACTCCTTTCTACAAAGAAAAAAAATAGTTCTCTACTACTTCAATGCTTGGGCACTAGAGGGTTAATGAAAGTTTTATTTCATCCTTTCGTCATCTGACAGTAAATTCTACCAAATATGAAAAAAAAAATGAAAATTGGTGTGTTTTTTTCAGATATAACCGTTCTTCCTCTGAGGTAACGATAAAACATATTTAGGGGATGCAATGTAAAGTGTTCTGTGAGTGGTGGAATTTGTGGGAGAAGTAAGTAGTAGGCACCCATCTGTCCCGGAAGACTATGGAGTTGCGCTCTAGTCTTTAGAGCGCAAAGCCTGGGTAAGTAAGATATTGAGGGCAAGCTGTTACCCATGCAGCAGACCCCCCCCCCCCCCCCCCCCTCCACGCCACTGGAATGATCCATTGGAAGGCAATGACGGATACGAATGGTTCCAGTGCCGTCGCAGGATCCACCATAACGTTGCCATATACAGCCCCGAGCCGCCCTGGGACATCCAACTCTCCGATTTTTCCTCAGGGAATGATGTCTAAACACCGCACCTGTGTGCATGCTGGGTTTTTTTAAAATAATTTTGTCATCCACTCCTACCGGCACACGATGGCCTGCTCTTCCGAAAGGCGGAACAGGTTTTAACGTGTCGCAAATGTTCGGGCTGCGTTTGCACACGGGGCTGTCGGTTTCATAGTCTCATCCGAATGACTCATCCGAATCATTTGGATGAGTTTGTAGGAAACAATAGCAAACCACCCAAAATTAGAGGTTTATGTGTGGCCCAATGCAAAAAGTTCTCTGGCTACTGCAAGGGAGGGACAACTGACAAAAGATTTACAAAACTGCAATGCACGCGGGGACTGGTTGTAAAAAGCACATGAATGCTTATTCCATTATCCTCGAAAATAAAATAAAAGATTTTTTAAGCGGAACTAGGCGAGGTAGAAGGAGAAAGAAGATTCGGGGAAAGTGGGAGTGACGTTTATTTTATACAATAGTGATTATCTTCATTAAAAAAAAATACTGAATTTATCAGGGGTTTTTTTTTTTTCTTCTTCTTTAATCTGGAGCGGTTTAAAGAGCCTCATCGTCTTTGTTTTTTACTCCTGTGGTGGTGTGTGTTGTTGTGTGTGGTGTGTGGTGTGTGGTTGTGTGTGTGTGTGTGTGTGTGTGTGTGTGTGTGCGCACGTTGTGTTTGGGGTGTGTGGTGTGTGTG
>CM060337.1:47290225-47297725 GCA_030674155.1 Stramonita haemastoma
AAAAAGGGAAAAAGAAAAAAACAAAATAAATAATTAAAAAATGAATAAGGTACCCCCCTACCTGTGGTCCCCTTTTTGAAAGATGAACAAGGCACTTTTACTAGCAATACGCCAATTTAGTTTGATTTTGCAAATTAATCGAGATCAATGTTTGGCGTATCATTTATACTTTTGGTCATACATAGCTCACAAACTTTTCTACTGAAGAGAGAGAGAGAGAGGGGAGAGGGGAGAGAGGGAGAGAGAGAGAGAGGGGAGAGAGAGAGAGAGAGAAGAGAGAGGACAGAGAGACAGGAGAGGAGGAGAGAGAGAGAAAAGAGAGAGAGGGGAGATGAGGGAAGAGAGAGAGAGAAGAGATGTATGCCAAAGTAGCACCAAAGAGAGAGACCCAAATGCGAACATGACAATGTTTTCTTGTATTTGAACTGTGTACGTTTAACCCATGTCAACTCTGACCTCTTTTTTGTGAATAAAAAAATATAATTCCTCTTTATTTTTATTCCTAACTTTGTCTTTCCTCTCTTTCTTTCTTTCTTTCTTTCTTTTGATTTTCACTGATTATTTATGGTAATATTTGTTTCTTTTGGGAGTGGGTGGGGTGTGCGTGCAGGGCGGCTGACATTTAGAGGTAAGTGTTAATAACTCTTGTACACATGTTCGTCATAGCAAGCAGCCAAGCAACCAAGCAAGCAGTCCTCACCATGCACCTGCTAGAGAGAGAGAGAAAGAGAGAGAGAGAGAGAGAGAGAGGTGAGAGAGAGAGAGAGAGATGAGAGAGAGAGAGAGAGAGAGAGAGAGAGAGAGAATTGATTTTAATGTGAAAAGTTTTTACAGCCCATTCACATAGGGAAGGAAATCAAATGAAACAATCCAAATCGAACCATAAACAGTTCACATCAAATCATCGCGATTGGAAACCATATGAGGAGAGAGAAGAGAGAGAGAGAGAGAGAGAGAGAGAGAGAGAGAGAGAGAGAGAGAGAGAGAGAGAGAGAGAAGAGAGAGGAAAGAGAGAGGAGAGAGAGGGAGAGAGGAGAGAGAGGAGAGATCAGTATATATCATGTCAAATTAGATTTAATTAAAATCAAATCAAATCTAACCCTTAAAGTCACATCAACTTTTTCTTTGCAAGAAGGTTTCAGGAAAGAAATTCTTTGCTTTGTTTTGTTTGTTTGTTTTTGTGTGTATATTGTTTTGTATTTATCTAGTTCTTATTGTATTCGGGTGACGTACACACACCTTTGTTAAACACATCCATGTATATGGGCAGGCAGGTCATAAGGCTCTCTGTCTCTCTGTCTCTCTCTCTCTCTCAAATATTAGACATATTGTTCTATTATCACTTAAAGCTAAAACGAACACATTCAACACACACACACACACACACACACAACCACACACACACACACACACACACACACACACACACACACACACACAACACCCACACACACACACACACACACACACACACACACACACACACACACACACAACACAAAACAACAACAACAACCCGAAGAGAACGCTTTAACAAACTACTACAAGCCGTCTATTCGATTTGTTTAGAGGGCAAAACGACCAGAATATCCACTGAACAGAAAATGTACAACAACCCCTATAAACAACAACAAAACTTCATAGGAGATCAATTTTTCTTGTGGTTTGCAAGTTTTTTTTTTTTTCTCTCTCTCTCTCTCTTTTTTTTTTTTGCCCTCATAATATTTTTCCTTCTGTAAAACAATTTTTCAGCCAGTTTTCTTGAAAACAAAACCACCCCCTACTGCCACCCCATAATTTGTTAACAATCAGTCATCTTTGTAAGGAATTGCTTCTGTCTTTTTGTGTGTGGGGAGAAACCACACGTTAACCCGTTACAGACCAGATCAAGCAATTAAGGCTTTTGAGTTCCTATTGAACCTAGCAGAGCTGTCATAGAAAGATGGCTTGGGGATTTTTTTTTGGAAGCTGGACTGTAAGGGTGGTGGTGGTGGTGGTGGTGGTGGTGGTGGTGTGGGGGTGGGGGATGATGATGGTGGTGGTTGGGAGATTTCGATCCTTTTTGGGATCACAGCAAATTGAACCTTATTTTCCGTTTGTCCTCTCTCTCTCCTCTCTCTCTCTCTCTCTCTCTCTTCTCTTCTCTCTCTCTCTCTCTCTCTCTCTCTCTCTTCTCTCTCTCTCTCTCCCTCTCTCTCTCTCTCTCTCTCTCTCCCCCCAACCTCCCTCTGTCTTTTTTCCTTCTTGCCAACATATTTTCTCTCTCCCCTCCCCCTCCATCCCAACTCCCTCCCTCCCCTTCTCCCCACCACCACCACAGCCACACCAAGTGAGCGCAAGGGCAAGGGAAGGTTATTGGCGAATTGATCCGGGGGGCAGGATTTCTTTATGGGGGGTGTCTTTTTCGGGGCGTGGGGGGTGAGGTGTTGTTATTGTGGACCGCCATCACAGGCCGGCCCCTAATTTCTGACACATTGCTCGCCTCACTTTCTAATTCCCTTGTTAAAAACTCCCCCCCCTCCCCTTCTCTCCCTCTAATTCCCCACTGGGGGAGACCTCCAACTTGCCCTGTCTCTCTGTCGCGTGAGGTCCCCAATCTGCCTTTCTCGTGCCTCCCCCCCCCGGCCTCCCCTGCCAATCTGTGACTTCACATTAAAGGACCGGGCCTTCAAGACTCCGGCCACCAGCCAAAAGTTAATCGTCGCGCACGCGCAAGTGCCGCTCCCGCGCTGCGTCTTCATTGGTCCGGGTGCTGAGGTGTCGGTTTCACTTTCAAGCCACGAGTTTTGAGATGCACGCGACGAGATCAAGAAAAGAGTTGGGGTGGTTGGGGTGGGTTGGTGGTGTTGGGTGGTGGGGGTTGGTGGGTGGTGGTTGGTGGTTGTGGAGTGGGTGAGGGGGTGGGGGGGGGGGTGAGGGGGGTGTTGTGGTTGAGAGAGATGAGAGAGAGTGAGAGAGATGAGGGAGAGGGGGAGAGAGGGGGAGAGGAGGAGTTGAGTGGTGGGAGTGAGAGAGAGGAGAGAGAGGGGGAGGAGTGGTGGAGAGAGAGAGAGAGAGAGGTAGAGAGAGAGAGAGAGAGTGAGTGAGAAGAGAGGAGAGAGAGAGATGAGATGAGAGAGAAAGAGATAGGAGAGAGAGAGGAGAGAGAGAGGACGAGAAGAGAGAGAGGGAGGGGAGAGAGGAGAGGAGATTAGAGAGAGAGAGAGAGAGAGAGAGGAGAGAGAGGGAGAGAGAGAGAGAGAGAGAGAGAGAGACAGAGACAGAGACAGAGAGAGAGAGAGAGAGAGAGAGACAGAGACAGAGACAGGAGAGAGAGAGAGAGAGAGAGGAGAGAGAGAGAGAGGAGAGAGAGGGTTGTGTGTGTGTGTAGTGGTGTGTGGTGTGAGGAGAGAGAGAGAGAGAGAGGATGAGGAGAGAGAGAGAGACGAGAGAGAGCGAGGAGAGAGAGAGAGAGGAGAGAGGACAGACAGACAGACAGACAGACAGACAGACAGACAGACAGACAGACAGACAGACAGACAGAGAGAGACAGAGAGAGACAGAGACAGAGAGACAGAGACAGAGAGGAGAGAATGTGTGTGTGAGATAGAGACAGAGACAGAGACAGAAACAGAGAGACTAGGGTCAGCAAAGGGCATAGCCAGGAGGATGAGATGTGGCGAAACTTGTGGTGTCTGGCCTCAGAATTTGTCAGATGTTCATACCTCGGTGTGGCGGAATAGGAACAATCAGAAAGGGGAGGGGGAAGGAGAGGGAGAGGGAGAGGGGAGGGAGAGGGGAGGGAGAGGGAATCACCACAGCTGGGACAGCTCGGATGTGACACGTGGATTGACAAAACCCTTCCTCCCTCCTCCCCTTTACCCTCCCACCCACTCACCCCCCCCCCCTCCCTACCCTCTCGTTCATACTTTTATTTTTCTCTTTGCCTTTTTTTTTCTTGTGTATCGGGTCATCTTTCATGTTGTGTCTTTTTTTTTCATCATCATCATCATCATCATCATCATCATCATCATCATCATCATCATCATCATCATCTTCTTCTTCTTCTTCTTCTTCTTCTTCTTTTCTTCTTCTTCTTCTTCTTCTTCTTCTTCTTCTTCTTCTTCTTCTTCTTCTTCTTCTTCTTCTTCTTCTTCTCCTCCTCCTCCTCTCCTCTCCTCCTCCTCCTCCTCCTCCTCCTCCTCCTCCTCCTCCTCCTCTCCTCTCTTCTTCTTCTTCTTCTTCTTCTTCTTCTTCTTCTTCTTTCTTCTTCTTCTTCTTCTTCTTCTTCTTCTTCTTCTTCTTCTTCTTCTTCTACTTCACGGAACGCCTAGACAGCAGCTAACAGCTATTACTATAACAATTATCTGTTATAATTATGAGCAAAAATGCGTCACGGTTTTTCTGTATCAATTTGATGTCAGTTTTTTTATATTGTCTTTGATTTTTTTTCAAAGCTGAAAAATCCCCCCCCTCGCCCAGTCTGAATGTATCTAATATCTTTTTCTCTTTTAATATATTAAACGCTGTTTTGTTTAGCTGAGGGCAAGAGTGTTTTACTGGGGTTTAAAGTTACCACTTTCACTTTACTGTTTTCTTGGCGAAGGGATAGCTTAGTGGGCAGAACACTCGCTTCCCCTAAGCTAAAGGTTAAGCAGCATCGAGCCTGGTTACAAAGTGCATGGGTGACCGTTTTGCACACCTTGGCTTCAGTACAGTCCCCTAGTCCACCAGCTGTAAATGGGTACCTGCCCTCTAGGGTCAGGGAAGGTAAAGCAGCGAGGGAGAGGAGATGGGCACTGCCCTCAATATGCTGGCCCCTAGAGAAGCTGAGGTCTCTGACGCCTCGCTCCCCTACGACCCCGTAGGTTATGGGA
This sequence comes from Stramonita haemastoma, assembly GCA_030674155.1. Lineage (NCBI taxonomy): Eukaryota > Metazoa > Mollusca > Gastropoda > Neogastropoda > Muricidae > Stramonita > Stramonita haemastoma. The sequence goes on from CM060337.1 coordinate 47,295,082, forward strand.
CACTGTATCTTTTTTACCTACCCTCTGAAATGCTTTTAGGTATGTTGAACCCCCCCCCCCCCCAGATAAACACAAAATAGCATCAACACCAACCACAACCACAACAACAGGAACAAAAAACAGCCCTCAATAATGCGGACTCCTTCCTTCTATCTGTCAATTCTTTATTTCTTTCCTTCCTTCCTTCGTTTTTATCCCGTTTTTCCTCCCATGCAGACTCTCTCTCTCTCTCTCTCTCTCTCTCTCTCTCTCTCTCTTCTCTCTCTCTCTCTCTCTCTCTCTCTCTCTCTCTCTCTCTCTCTCTCTCTCTCTCTCTCGCAGAACACCTTGCGCACACGTTAAATCCTGTTCCGCTTTTCGTAAGAGTAGGCCATCGTGTGCCGGTGGGAACAGATGACATTTACAATTCTGCATACACACGGGGACTGGATGAAAAAAAGCACAAGAGTGCTTATTCCATTATCCTCGGTATAAAAGAATAAATCAAATCAAATCAAATCAAATCTCTCTCTTCTCTCTCTCTCTCTCTCTCTCTTCTCTCTCTCTCTCTCTCTCTCTCTCTCTCTCTCTCTCTCTCTCTCTCTCTCTCTCCTCCCCTTCTCTCTCTCTCTCTCTCTCTCTCTCTCTCTCTCTCTTCTCTCACTCTCACTCTCACTCTCCCCCTCTCTTTTTTACTGAAAATCATCGATATTGCTTTTGTCTTCAGAATTAAAAAAAAAAATGTCCCCACCCTTTCCACCTGAATTGATTGTGATGTCTAGAGTTATTTTGACTGTTGCATGTCACTGTAAAATTCAGTCGGTCTTCTGCCGATATTTCTATCTCTTTGTTGTTTTCTTCTTCTTTTTAAAAACAACTGCATTTCATCTCTCTCTCTCTCTCTCTCTCTCTCTCTCTCTCTCTCTCTCTCTCTCTCTCTCTCTCTCTCTCTCTCTCTCTCTCTCTCTTCTCTCTCTCTCTCTCTCTCTCTCTCTCTCTCTCTCTCTCTCTCTCTCTCTCTCTCTCTCTCTCTCTCTCTCTCTCTCTCTCGCAGTTTTTAGTTCTCTTTGATTTTCAGTTAAACAAATATCTCTAAGGCTGTGAAATTGGGGCTGCTCTTTGAAACCGAACACAACATTCATCAACACGAAACTGACATATCAACAAATTAATATGAACGCTAGTTACACCAACATGACACTTACATATAGACAGATATAAAGGTAGTTATCCAAAATTTGAAACTGACATATAAACAAGTATGAACGTTAGTGACACCAATTTGAAATTAACATATAGACAGATATAAAGGCTAGTAACACCAAATTGAAACTGACATATAAACAAAACAAAAATGAACCGTATATCTACAACCAGAAATTGACATATAAACAAAGTGGTAACCACATGAACTGTGACATATAAACAAACTGATATCCATATACACTAACATGGAATTTACCTCAATAAACTGAATGCCGCACACGACTACATAAATTTTACATTTAAACAAACAAAAACACAACATAAATCATAATGAATTGTATTTTAAACAAGCATAAACACCATATAAACCAACAGGAATTTTACTTTCAAACAAACACAAACGCCACAGACGCATTTTCCTTTCAAACAAACACAAACGCCACAGACGCATTTTCCTTTCAAACAAACACAAACGCCACAGACGCATTTTCCTTTCAAACAAACACAAACGCCACAGACGCATTTTCCTTTCAAACAAACGTAAACGACAACTAAGCCAACATAAATCTTACTTTTAAACAAACTGAACGCGACATATGCCAACGTGAAATTGACATTAAGCAGACATGTTTGCCTTACACGTCACAAAAAACGGATCTTTCAACACATATAAACGCCACATACACATCAACATGACACTGACATTCAAACTCACTAACACGACTCATACCATCATGGAACTGACATGTGAAGGGATATGAATGCCCTATATACCAACATGAAATTCCCATTTGAACAGATTGATCGTTACATCTATCTATCTATCTATCTATCTATCTATCTATCTATCTATCTATCTATCTATCTATCTATCTATCTATCTATCTATCTATCTATCTATCTATCTATCTATCTATCTATCTATCTATCTATCTATCTATCTATCTGTCTGTCTGTCTGTCTGTCTGTCTGTCTGTCTGTCTATCTATTTATCTATCTATCTATCTATCTATCTATCTATCTATCTATCTATCTATCTATCTATCTATCTATCTATCTATCTATCTATCTATCTATCTATCTATCTGTCTGTCTGTCTGTCTGTCTGTCTGTCTGTCTATCTATCTATCTATCTATCTATCTATCTATCTATCTATCTATCTATCTATCTATCTATCTATCTGTCTGTCTGTCTGTCTATCTATTTATCTATCTATCTATCTATCTATCTATCTATCTATCTATCTATCTATCTATCTATCTATCTGTCTATCTGTCTGTCTGTCTGTCTGTCTGTCTGTCTGTCTGTCTGTCTATCTATTTATCTATCTATCTAGCTATCTATCTATCTATCTATCTATCTATCTATCTATCTATCTATCTATCTATCTATCTATCTATCTGTCTGTCTGTCTGTCTGTCTGTCTGTCTGTCTATCTATCTATCTATTTATCTATCT
>CM060337.1:47310225-47320225 GCA_030674155.1 Stramonita haemastoma
AACATCACCTTTCCCCTCTCTCTCTCTCTCCCCCTCCCCCTCTTCCACCTCTTCTCCTTCTTTTTCCCCTTTTCAGTCAGTTACGCCCGCCACAAGAACAGTGAGCAAATATTTGAGGCGAAAATGGAAGCAAGAGAGAGAGAAGGACACAGTAGAAAGAAAGAAAGAAAAAAAAAAGAAAAAAAAAGAAAAAAAAACTTTCTCTGAAAGCAGGAAAAGAGTAGAGAGTTTGAAACAAAAAACACACACAACAAAAAAGGGATGTTGAATAGTATGGCTAAGAAGAGCATCCTCTGTTCTGTTAGTGAGGACGTAAAACAAAAGGCTGAACAAAGTTTAAAAAAAAAAAAAGTGGGGGTGAGAGAGGAGGGGATGGGGAAAGAAGGATGAGGGGGAGGGAGGAGGAGGCTGGTACTTGGAGAACGGAGGGGATGGGGAGGGGGAGGAGGGGGGTGGGTCGGTTACCCCCAACTGCGCGAGGTCCGGTTGTGTGGAAGTTGTTCAGAAGAGAGAGTGTTTGGCTGCCTCCCTCCCTCCCTTGTGTGCCAGGTTCCAGCAGTCCTGGTCCTTTGGAAGGGAACACTCCATCCTCATTGTGAACGTGTGGACAGAGAGAGAGAGAGAGAGAGAGAGAGAGAGAGAGAGAGAGAGAGAGAGAGAGAGAGAGAGAGAGACTATATCGGTAAAACGTGGAGATTGGAAGAGAGAAAGATATATATATATATTATATATATTATATTATATGTATATATATGTGTGTGTGTATGTGTGTGTGAGTATATATCTATATTTCTCTCTCTCTCTCTCTCTTCTCTCTCTCTCTCTCTCTCTCTCTCTCTCTCTCTTCTCTCTCTCTCTCTCTCTCTCTCTCTTCTCTATATTATATATATATAAGAGAGAGAGAGAGAGAGAGAGAGAGAGAGCAGACTTTGGTCCCTGTGTTTGAAGCAACCTATGGAAGGGAGACCTTTCTTCTTTCTGTTTTAGGGTTATGTAAGTGGGTGCTTGATAGGTGTGTGTGTGTGTGTGTGTGTGTGTGTGTGTGTGTGTGTGTGTGTGTGTGTGTGTGTGTGTGTGTGTGTGTGTGTGTGTGTGTGTGTGTGTGTGTGTGTGTGTCTGTGTCTGTGTCTGTGTGTCTGTGTGTCTGTGTTCAAATTCAAATTCATTTAACGTCTTTTCACAAATTGTGATATTAGACGGATTAGTGCGTGCGTGCGTGCGTGCGTGCGTGCGCGCGTGTGTGTGTGTGTGTGTGTGTGTGTGTGTGTGTGTGTGTGTGTGTGTGTGTGTGTGTGTGTGTGTGTGTGTGTGTGTGTGTGTGTGTGTGTGTGTAAGTAGGTTGGCTCATTGGGCCCATACTCTTTTAGGGGCATAAAGGTAAAAATGGGCACAGTCCCCCATCCCATCTCCACTGTTAACATTTCAGTCACCACCTGATAGGCAATGAGAAAAAAAAAGTTGCAGGCCCCCTCTCCCTTCTCCATGTCCACAGCGCCCCTAGGAGTCCTCGGGACACTGCACAGACATTTAGTCCAGAGTCTCTGGAGCAAGGTGGAGTCCATCCCGCTCGAGGTATAGGGTGCATGCTGGGTATATTCTTGTTTCCGTTAACCCACTAAACTTTTTGTGGATGGGGAGAAAATTTCGGGCACAAACGGGGATCAGACCACCACACACTTTGAACCTGGCTTTCTAAGCAGGTGCAATATCACCTCTTGATCACCAGTCACCATATATGCGCGTTTGTTACGATCAGGTAAACACTATCTCTTTTGTCTACTGGTTTTTATTTTATTTTATACCACTTTATGTCAAAGCAAATTTATCTGCGTGAAATTCGGGCTGCTGACCCCGGGAGAGCACGTCGCCACAAGCGCAGTGCCACCCATTATTTCTTTTTCCTGTCTGCAACTGTATTTGTTTTCCCATCAGAGTGGCTTTTTCTACATAATTTTGCCAGGGACAACCCACGTGTTGCCATGGGTTCTTTTACGTGCGCTAAATAATGATGTGTAACACACAGGGCCTCGGTTTATTGTCTACTCCGAAAGACTAGCACCCATGGTCTAATGGATGGGGGAAACGTTTTGGGCCCAAACGGCCCGGACTTTTCGCTTACTAGGCAGGCGCGTTACCCCTCGACCACCGATCCACTGTTTTCTGGTTTGCTGGACCTAAGCTAGGGCTCATATCAGGCCCCCTGTGTAGGACACAAGGAGTCCACCCATTATCACCAGTATTCTCACTGTGTTGCAGACTTTTGCTTGCTTGCTTCATTTGGCAAGAACTGTACTGAGCTGAACAATTATACAGAGCATTATTTTACATCTTTACACTATTTTACAACAATCAAAAAGATTTTCTTCTTAGTTTTGTGCTCTGTTAAAGTTGAAATTACCACTACCTGATCTTCAGCACAGACAGTGGATTACAGCCATAAGACTCGTCAATGCTTGAGAGAGTGAGAGTGAGAGAGAGGGAGAGAGAGTGTTTGAACCTGTATTCAACGACCAGGTCTTTCTTCCCACCCCACAATGGGATGCTGGGTGCTCCTTCCTTCCTTCCTCCCTTCTCCACACCTCTCCCACCCCCCCCTTTTCTTTCTCAGCATCCAACCACAGGCTTTTTTCAGCACAGTAGGCCAACCGCCACCATTCACAGCAGCAGCAGCAGCAGCAGCAGCAAAGTGCCGCACAGCACAGCCTCCGTCCGTCGGCAGAGGAGAAGGGCAGCTTGTGTAAACACCACCTTGAAAGCCCTGCATAGAATACAAGCACAAAAACAACCAGCCCTAAAAGCCTTATATTCCAAGGATTTTTTCGAGAGAAGAGTAGAGAAGAGAAGAGGGGAGAAGAGGGGGAAGAGAGAGAGGGGGGGGAGGTAGGGAGAGGGAGAGGGAGAGAGAGAGAGAGAGAGAGAGAGAGAGAGGAGAGAGAGAGAGAGAGAGAGAGAGGAGAGAGAGAGAGAGAGAGAGAGAGAGAGAGAGAGACAGAGACAGAGAGACAGAGACAGAGACAGAGACAGACAGACAGACAGACAGACAGAGACAGAGATAGACAGAGAGAGACAAAGAGGGAGACAGACAGACAGACAGAGAAAGAGACAGAGAGAGAGAGAGAGACAGAGAGAGAGACAGACAGACAGAGACAGAGACAGAGAGACAGAGATGAGGAAGAGGGGGAAGAGGGGGGCAGGGGGGAGGAGGAGATTGGTAGGTGGGCGGGGTGGGGAGGGGAGGTGGATGGGGAGGAAGGAGGAAGATGGGCAAGGTGTGTTATATTGAAACATACCCCAATGGTAGCATTCATCAGACCTGGAGCGTCTTCGGCACCAAGAGATCTATATCAATACAACCCCCCCCCCCAAACCCTTTTTCTTTTTTCTTTTGCCGTCTTTTTCTCTTTTGGTGGTGGTGGTGGTGGTGGTGTGTGTGTGTGCGTGCATGCGTGCGTGCGTGCGTGTGTGGGTATTTTCTTTTTAGTCGGTCTTCAAAAAATTGTGAGGGCAGAAAAAAAAGAGTTTTTTCTTCCCGGAACAGTAAAACAAGAGAGATAACTTTTGGTTTTCTAGCAACAAGAACCAAGGGGCATAACTTCAAGCCAGTGATGATTGCAATGTCTGCCACCTGGCATAATTAGGGATAAAAGACGGAGGGAGGTAAGCCTGAACTAAAAGTTCTCGTTTGACCTGTGAGGGGCAGATCACTGGTTGAAGGTAAGGGGACATTACTTCAGCCAATGACGTGTCAGCTACTCATGGACCACCATACCTGGTAGACAGTGTAATATAACACAGGTATGGTAAAGGTAAAGGTGTCCCATAACCTTTGTAGTCGTTGGGGAGCGAGGCATCAGAGACCTCAGCTTCTCTAGGGGCCAGCATATTGAGGGCGGCGCCCATCTCCTCTCTCTTGCTGCTTTACCTTCCCTGACCCTAAGGAGGGCAGGCACCCATTTACAGCTGGGTGAACTGGGGAGACTGTACTGAGGCCAAGGTGCACAAACGGTCACCCATCCAACTGGTAACCACGCTCGACGCTGCTTGACTTAGGGAAAGCGAGCGCTCTGACCACTGAGCTGTCCCGCCCCCTAAGAAAAAACATAATATAGTTGCTTCAAGGGGACGGGATAACCTAGTTGTCAGAACAGTGCGCTCGCAATTTGACGACCCGGGTTCAATTTCTGTTCGAGGGTATTTTTCCCCCCGGAGTTAACATCAGTGCTGACTCCACTCTCCTCAAAAGTCCTTCGGATGAAACTATAAACCGAGGCCCCGTGTGTGAACGCACGCAGAACATCTTGCGCACACGCTAAATCCTGTTCCGCTTTTCGTAAGAGTAGGCCATTGTGTGCCGGTGAAAACCAGGCACTACACATGCCATCCGGTAAAGAAACGCAGAGGAGAGAGAGAAGAAGATATTTATTTTCTGTTTTCTTTTTGGGGACAGGATAACGCAGTGGTCAGAGCGCTCGCTTTCCCCCAGCCAATGTTAAACACCTTTGAGCGTGGTTACCAAATGGATGGGTGACCATTTGCGCGCCTTGGCTTCAGTACAGTCCCCCAGTCCACCCAGCTATAAATGGGTACCTGCCCTTTTTAGGGTCAGGGAAGGTAAAGCAGCGAGGGAGAGGAGATGGACGCCGCCCTCAAAATGCTGGCCCCTAGAGAAGCTGAGGTCTCTGATGCCTCGTTCCCCTACGACCACATAGGTTATGGGATCACCTTTACCTTATTACCTTTAGCTCCTTTTTGAAAAGTTTGTTTTTAAAAAAAACTTTGTCATGTGCGGACATAACTGCCTACAGCTCTGGTCTTAAGGATCGATGGTATGGCGGCAACACCACTGTCTAGAAATCGAAAGGTTCTGGGGTTTTGTTCAGTTCAAAGCCAGACTTTCCCCTGAGCCAGAAGACGTGATGTGGCGGTCTGTGTGTGCGCCGGTCATTCAAATGAGCTGATTAACGGCCATCCTGTGTGCACATTGCACCCTGTGCACCTCATGGAACCCACCATGGCCAGAGAGAGAGAGAGAGAGAGAGAGAGAGAGAGAGAGAGAGAGAGAGAGAGAGGAGAGAGAGAGAGAGAAGAGAGAGAGAGAGAGAGACAGACAGACAGACAGACAGACAGACAGACAGACAGACAGACAGACAGACAGAGGGAGACAGACAGACAGACAGACAGACAGAGGGAGAGAGACAAACAGAGACAGACAGATAGACAGACAGAGACACAGAGAGACACAGAGAGCGACACAGAGACACAGAGAGAAACAGACAGTGACACACACACACACACACACACACACACACACACACACACACACACACACACACACACACACACAAAGAGAGAGAGAGAGAGAGAGAGAGAGAGAGAGAGAGAGAGAGAGAGAGAGAGAGAGAGAGAGAGAGAGAGAGAAGAGAGAGAGAGAGAGAGACAGACAGACAGACAGACAGACAGACAGACAGACAGACAGACAGACAGACAGACAGACAGACACAGATAGACAGACAGGCAGAGTCAGTGAAGCATACTCCAAGGGCTGCAGCAGCAGCAGCAGTCTAAGAGGCAGTGAAGTGTGGGGGGAGGGAGGGAGGGAGGGGTGTCCCACCAATATAAAGTCTGCAGCCAGGGCTGTTGAGAGGTCACAGAGTAAGGTGACAGACAATAGGGATGTGTGTGTGTGTGTGCGTGCGTGCGTGCGTGCGTGTGTGTGTGTGTGTGTGTGGTGTGGTGTGTGTGTGTGTGTGTTGTGTGTATGTGTGTATATGAGTGTGTGTGTGTGTGTTTTATGTATGTATGTATGTGTGTATGTGTGTGTGCGAGAGGAGAGAGAGAGAGAGAGAGAGAGAGAGAGAGAGAGAGAGAGAGAGAGAGAGAGAGAGAGAGAGAGAGAGAGAGAGAGAGAGAGAGACAGACAGACAGACAGACAGACAGACAGTCAGACAGACAGACAGACAGACGAGAGAGAGAGAGAGAGAGAGAGAGAGAGAGAGAGAGAGAGAGAGAGAGAGGGAGGGGTCGGGATAGCCTGGTGGTCAGAGTGATGCGTTCCTGATCTGCTGACACAGGTTCGAATCTTGTTCAAGGGGATTTTTCCTCTGGAGCTTATATCTGTGGACTCCACTCCCCCAAATGTCCTTCCATGAAGCTATAAACCGAGGTCCCGTGTGCGAACCCATGTAGAACATCTTACGCACATGAAAACTCGTTCCACTTTTCGTAAGAGTGGTCCAATGTGTGCCGGTGGGAACGGATTACAAGATTTACAAAACTGCATACACATAGGTACGGGATGTAAAAAAAGCACAGCGTGCTTATTCCATTATTCTCGAATTAATAGAATAAAACAAAATCAAACTAAATAAAATAACACACACACTGTGTGCATGCATGGGTGTGCACACACACAGACACACATAGAATCTCTCTCTCTCTCTTTCTCTCACACACATGTGCACACACATGCACACACACATACACACACAGAATCTCTCTCTCTCTCTCTCTCACACACACACACACACACACACACACACACATACACACAGACACAGACACACACACACACACTCTCTCTCTCTCTCTCTTCTGGAACCAGCAGACAGTACAGTGCACACACACTTCAAATTCTGCCCCAGACCCTCAGATCAGCTGTTGAAAGCAATCAGAGAGACTGGCTCCACACTCTGGTGACATTTGTACTACACACTGCTAACACTTTCAACCCTCAAATAATGAACCATTCCCCGCGCATGCGCTGTAATTGTGCGCACTCTCAGCCACTTCCGGAACACGTGCAATCAGACGACGTCATCGCTATCCCAGCAGGCTTGGGTTTCACAGTGAAGCACGCGACAATAGCAGCAGTGCTGTCTGTAGTTCTCTGAAACAGTTCCCGTCACTCTCTGTAGATTGGTATCAGGGTTGTTCCCCTTTAATGGGGATTATCATCAGGGTTTTCTGTCTGTTAACAATCAACATGGAATCCAGAACAGGAATCATAATTTTTTTGTTTGTTTTTTGTTGTTGTTTGTTTGGTCAGTGAATATAATCATCGTCAATTTGAGAAAGGTAATTTAGAAACAACCTTCTTCACCATGGTTAACTTTATAAGAGAATAAATCATTAAAAAAATTGTGAAGAAGATATATGGAGGTAAACTTTCAGTTCAGAGACTGATAGACAGCAGGGAATGGAGCTGGGAAAAGTCACAATTGGTCCAGTGACAGATTTGGTATAGTAAACGATTGTCTATTCTCATAAATTTAGCAAGTATTTACAGTTGTTATGGAAAAAAAGTCAACAACGTATTTTGACTTAGTATTGATTTTATGTCTGTGGAAGTAGTCTTGATAAACAGAGAGATGAACAGACAAACAGACGACAGACAGATGGACAGACAGACAGACAATCAGACACACCCTTACATCAAGCCAGTCAATCAGACACATTCAACACTGAATTGGATGCTGTGTTGTTCACTGTTCACTGTACAGACACATTCAACCCTCAAAATAATAATGAACGAATCCCTGCACACGCTGTAATTGTGCGCACTCTCAGCCACATCCGGGACACGTGCAATCAGACCACGTCATCGCTATCCCAGCAGGCTTGGGTTTCACAGTGAAGCACGCGACAATAGCAGCGCCGTCTGTATTTCTCTGAAACAGTTCCCCTCACTCTCTGTAGATTGGTATCAGGGTTATCCCCCTTCACTACTACCTGCATGATGGCGGAATGAAATCAACGTTTCTTTCTATCAGTGAAGCATCAACGTTGACTCAAAACATCAACGGTTTTCATCAGCTGCAATACAACATGGAAATGGTGTTACTATATCGACAAGAGTAAAGAGACAGATCAAAAACAAACAAATAAATTCTTCCAGACAACATGTCCATCTGCAGACATGATCAGGGAATAAATAAACAATCAACATGTGCACATAACCAGACAGAGAAGGTATGATGTAATATCTCAGACAGGCTAGATATCTATGAAACTAGCAATCTGCAGCCATCTGAACAACCTACTGTGCAAACTTTAAAAAAGGCAGAACATTAAGTTGAAATAATGTAAAAAAAAAAATTAAAGGAGAGGAGAGGAGAAATAGATAGATAGACTGATATTTTATTTATCTATTTGTCTATGTATTTATTATTAGATAGATAGACATAGACATAGACAGAGAGACAATGACAATGACAATGACAAAAGTTTATTGTTATAGGCAGGATGCCCATTAACAAGGGGACAGTGGGAGAAGGGCTGGGCACAACACACAAAATGTCATGTACTTAGAACTTCCTTAATTACAACCCAAAAGGTCATCATGTCATGGATGCCATAACATTGTTACATGATAAATTTAAATCCTTTTTTCATAAGCTTTGATCAACCCTTACAATTGAAATTGTCAAGGGGGAGGAATTTCCACAAAACTGTACAAATCCAAAAATCACCATCTAACAACAAACTGGTCAGCGACAAGAAAATTATGTTACGATGTCTCTTCTTCCCTCTTTTTTCATGGCTTGTGCAACTGTACACCACTAACACGTGACAGATCCGTGATAATCCAGGAGGCATGTCGGGTTCAGCTATTCTCTCTCTCTCTCTCTCTCCTCTCTCTCTCTCTCTCTCTCTCTCTCTCTCTCTCTCTCTCTCTCTCTCTCTCTCTCTCTCTCTCTCCCCCCCCTCTCTCTCTCTCACACATATGCACCCCCCCTACACACACACACACACACACACAAACATACACACTTTCTCCCTCCTTCAAACACATACATTCACACACTCACACACATACATACATACACGCACACACATACACACACACATACACATACATACATACACGCACACATATACACACACACATACACATCCACGTTCATACACACGTGCACATAAATACCTACACAAACATGTATACATCTTCACATGCTCCAACACACACACACACACACACACACACACATACACACACACACACACTCATACACACACACACATAAACACACGCACGAACGCACGCACATACACACACCCTCAAATTCACATACATACACACATATACGCACGCACTCACACACACACACACACACACATACACACACACGCACGCACACACACACATCACACACACACACACACACACACACACACACACACACACACACACACACACACACACACACACACGACACCGCGCGCGCGCGTACGGATTTAACCAAGGAAGAATCGAACAGCGTCCACGATTACATGCATTACATCACGCCCGGCACTGATTTGATCTTTGAATCTCTCCCGGTCGGCAAGGCACCACAGCTTCAGCTTCTGGAAGACAAATTTTTCGTTGTTGGTCATCAGCCTGGTGTTCCTTTTCACAAACCAAAACAAATCCGGGGTGTGTCATCAGCAGCAGTCCATTGAAATTGAAAAACAAGATCGTCAGTTTCGCAAACCAGCGTGTCAGTATGCCGTTTGCTGGTGAACACGCGATTAAATTCCTGGTTCCTGCGAGTGTCCTTAAGCCTCCTCTGCAAGGTTCTATCCGTCAGTGCAGCTACATAGTCCCTGATGACATCGGCACTTGCTCCAACTTGCTGTACTTTCGCCAGACGATCGTCACAATCCGTGGTTTCCGTCGTAAACACAGACGCAAGGTCAATGTCACCACGTTTCACGTCAGCATGCATGACGTCCTCTGCCTGTTTGACATGGCTCGGTGCATGGCGGATTTCACGTGCGTCTTCTTGTGACAGCGTGTTGGTGGCAGAAGGGGGTGTGTCAGTGAAAAACACAGGGCAGCTTGAAGGAGGTGTGGGCACAAATAAACATTGTGATTGTTCCTCTGTTGTAACAATTTCACTTGCCTCCTGTTCTTGCCTCTGTGCTGTCCTTCTCCTCTCTTCTGTCCTCCGTCTGTCTCTGTCAATCTGGCTTGGCGGCTTTCGTCGGTAGCTGCGGGAGCTGACAAGGGTGTCGTGTT
>CM060337.1:47325225-47330225 GCA_030674155.1 Stramonita haemastoma
TAGATAGAGAGATATATGGGTAGATAGAAAGATAGATGGGTAGATAGATAAATAGATGGATGGATAGATGGATAGACAGATAGATAGACAGACAGACAGATAGATAGATAAATAGATATATTAGATAAATAGATAAATAGATAGATAAATAGATTGATAGGTAGATAGATAGATAAATAGATAAATAGATAGATAAATAGATAGATAGGTAGATAGATAGATAAATAGATAGATAAATAGATTGATAGGTAGATAGATAGATAAATAGATAAATAGATAGATAAATAGATTGATAGGTAGATAGATAGATAGATAAATAGATAGATAAATAGATAGATAGGTAGATAGATAGATAGATAGATAGATAGATAAATAGATAGATAGATAGATAGATAGAAGATAGATCTTCCCTAGTTTCAGTTTCAAGCCAGTATTCACTTATTCAGTCCGTTCCATCAAAACAGCTTTCTTTCCATAGACCGACCATTTTCACCTTTCAACCTCTTTTTTCAAGTGGTATTCCTCTGTATCCTGAAATCGGTATAGTTGAATTCAGGAAACATCCAGGGCCTAACAAACAGCCTCTAGAGAATGCCTGCAAGAAGAAACCTGCTGTGCGAACGGAACAATTCCGCCGTTTTGGTTTTCTGAGTTATCGTTTGTAACCACAGGTGAGAAGGGGAGTAAGGCCGCTAGATGTGGAAGGTAATAATACAGGCTACACTCCGCTATTATTTTGAGGTTCATGAAGTATTTTCTAGATCTATAGAGTGGGGGTCCTTTTCTTTGTTGATTTTCACAGATTTTTTAAAGTATAAAAAAGTGCACTGTGCACTTATTTTTGGGAATTGAGGACATAGAGCAATACCAGGTAGTCACGAGAAAGTTGGAAATGATCATCAAATGAGGATTGCTTGTGTTCCTACAGCCTTGACCCGCGCATGCATATTGGGTTAGGAAGCTAGCAGACGACAAAGGAACTGAGGGGGTACAGTGTTTGCTGACTTTTTTTTTTTTAAAGTTCAAACCTATCAAATTTGTACAAAATCACCTGAGTTTTGAGTCAGGGGCTGGTCTTTGTGAAAAAGTGGTTTTTATATCTGTGGATGCCTTAGTACGTGCAGTGCGAATGCAAGAGTGATATATGAAAATGGAAGGAAAAGTAGTCCAAATTAATACTGATGTGCAGCCTTGGAAATACTTACGCCGATGTCGTTTTCTGAGTTATCGTTCGTAGCCACAGGTGAGAATGGGGAGTAAGGCCTCTAGAGGCTGAAGGTAAATGATAAGACATTTCATGTGAAAGCAGGACCTGTAGATCTAGAGAAGTGGGGAGAGAGAGAGAGAGAGAGAAGAGAGAGAGGAGAGAGAGAGAGAGAGAGAGAGAGAGGAGAGAGAGAGAGGGGAGAGAGAGAGAGGAGAGAGAGAGATGAGAGAGAGAGATGAGAGAGAGGGAGAGAGATTGTCACTCTCAGAGAGGAGAGAGAGAGATAGAGAGAGAGAGAGATGAGAGACGAGAGAGAGAGAGAGGAGAGAGAGAGAGAGGGGGGGAAGAGAGAGAGAGAGGGCGGGGAGAGGGAGAGGGAGAGAGAGAGAGAGAGGGGAGAGGTGAGAGAGAGAGGAGAGAGAGAGAGAGAGGAGAGAGAGAGAGAGAGAGAGGAGAGAGAGAGAGAGGGAGGGTGTTACAGAGAGAGAGAGGAAGGTAGGTAGGCCCCCCCTCTCTCTCTCTCTCTCTTCTCTCTCTCTTCTCTCTCTCTCTCTCTCTCTCTCTCTCTCTCTCTCTCTCTCTTCTCTCTCTCTCTCTCTCAGTGTCCATCCTTTAGCAAGGATTATCCAGGACCAAGGAGAAGCCCCAGGAACCTAGAAAAGGAAGGAGGGAGAGAAAGAAGGGGAAAGAGAAGAGAAGAAAAGGATTCCACGATCAAGAAGCTAACTGAAAAAGAAACCGTCCGGGTAACCGTCTTGCGATTCCAGCCGACCCAGCAACCCAGACTTGCCCGTTCGGGTAGGAAGACAGGAAGAGAGGAAGGCAGGAGGGAAGGGAGAAAGAAAGGCAGCAAGCGCTCATTACCCGTCGCCGGCTGGCCGAAATGACCATCCGCAGTCATAAAACTCGGGCTGTCAGCCGCGGACAGATCGTTAGTGGCCGTATAACAGGGCGAGGGCTACTGGCGGCTAAGTCAGTAAAGCTTCCTCCTGATCCCTTCACGACTTAGCGCTCCTCGCCTCGCCTCTTCTCCCCACCAAGGACAAGAGTTAGGTCGTCCGGGTAATTACTGATTTTGGACTTAGGGCGGTGTCCATTCCGAGACAGTTAGAAACAGTTGTTGTGGAGGGAGATCGGGGCCCCGGACAGTTTTAAGGACCTCTCTTCATCGCTGGGATTACTTGACCCCCTAAGAGACCGGTGGTACTGTCGGGAAGGGGAAGAACTCGGGGTCTCTTTTTCTCTGTCTCTGTCTCTCTGTCTCTGTGTGTCTCTCTCTGTCTCTGTCTCTCTCTCTGTCTCTGTCTGTCTGTCTCTATATCTCTGTCTCTGTTCTCTCTCTCTCTGTCTGTTTTCTGTCTGTCTTTGTCTGTCTCTGTCTGTCTCTGTCTCTCTCTCTGTCTCTCTCTGTCTCTCTGTCTCACTCTCTGTCTCTGTCTCTCTCTCTCCCTCTCTCTCTCTCTCCTCTCTTCTCTCTTTCTCCCCCCCCCCCTCTCTCTCTTAACCCGCGCCAATCCGCGCTCCACATTAACCCTTTGGATGTCTCACCTTTTCTTTTTGGTTTTTTTCTTTTTTCTCCTGGTCGGGATTAATCACTGGCTGGCTCTGAGTGATCCAGGCAGGCTGGAAGAATTAGCGGCAGAAGCACAGTGAAGTTTCGCCGCCTTGGCCAGAATAGCCCGGGCTTTGTCCAGCCAAGAAAGTTGCTATAATGCCAAAGCTTTGAAGAAGAAGAGAGAAGAGAAGACAGAGAGAGAGAGAGAGAGGGGGGGGGGGAGAGGGGGGGGAGGGAGAGGGAGGAGTGAGAGAGAGAGAGAGAGAGGGGGAGGGTAGAGAGAAGGGGAGAGAGAGAGGGTTTATGGAGAGAGAGAGAGAGAGAGAGAGAGAGAGAGAGGAGAGAGAGAGAGAGAGAGAGAGACGGACAGACAGACAGCAGACAGACAGACAGACAGACAGACAGACAGACGAGACAGAGACAGAGAAGAGAAGAGAGACAGGACGAGAGAGAGGGAGCAGGAGAGGAGAGAGACAGAGAGAGAGAGAAAGAGAGAGAGAAGGGGGAGAGGAGAGAGAGAGAGAGAGAGAGAGAGGGAGGAGAGAGGAGAGGAGAGAGAGAGAGAGAGAGAGAGAGAGGAGAGAGAGAGAGAGGAGAGAGGAGAAGAGAGGAGAGAGAGAGAGAGAGAGAGAGAGAGAGAGAGAGAGAGAGAGAGAGAGAGGAGAGAGAGAGAAGAGAGAGAGAGAGAGAAGAGAGAGAAGAGAGAGAGGAGAGACGAGAGGAGAGAGAGAGAGAGAGAAGAGAGAAGAAGAGCAGAGACAGAGAAGAGAGAAGAGAGACAGAGAGACAGAGAGAGAGAGGAGAGAGGAGGAGAGAGAGAGAGAGAGAGAGAGAGAGAGAGAAGAGAGAGAGAGAGAGAGAGAGAGGAGAGAGAGAGAGTACAGAGAGACAGAGACAGAGAGAGGTTTGCGGGGAGAAAAAGGTTGAAGCTGATTTAAGAGCGGAAAGACAGAAAGAGAAAGACGGGGGATCAACCTCTTTACCCCCATACCAGCGCGTCTTCATAAGACGACAAGAAGAGGGCGGGGGGGGGGGGGGGAGCGAGGTTGTGACACTGCTGGGGTCTAGTCTTGCACCTGCAGTAGAGGGGAGGAGGGAAGGGTGGAGGGTTGGGGGTGGGATGGGGTGGAGGGCATTGTCAGGTCACTCTGGCAGTTTGCTGTATCAGTTATCTATAATACCACCAGCGTCATACACACACACACACACACACACACACACACACACACACACACACACACACACACACACACACACACACACACACACACACACACACACACACACACACGCACACACCAAAAATTAATTTGTTTTTTATTTTACTTTTAGTTTAGTTTTATACCACTTTATGTCATAGCATATTTCTCTGCGTGAAAATCGGACTGCTCTCCTTCCCCGAGGAGTAGAGCGCGTCGCCACTAGTGCAGCGCCACCCATTATTTTTTTTTTCTTCTTCCTGTC
Source organism: Stramonita haemastoma (assembly GCA_030674155.1). Taxonomy (NCBI): domain Eukaryota; kingdom Metazoa; phylum Mollusca; class Gastropoda; order Neogastropoda; family Muricidae; genus Stramonita; species Stramonita haemastoma. The sequence goes on from CM060337.1 coordinate 47,329,452, forward strand.
TGCAAATGTATTTCTTTCCCTATCAGAATGGCCTTTTCCCACAGAATCTACAAACTGTGTTTCCTATCAGAGTGCCTTTTTCTTCAGAATTTTGCCAGGGACAATCCTTTTCTTGCCGTGGGTTCTTTTATGTGCGCTAAATAATGATGTGTAACACACGGGACCTCGGGTTTATCGTCTCATCCGAAAGACTAGCACCCAGACCACCACTCATAGACTAATGGATGGGGGAAAAGTCTTGGTACCAAACAGGCCACTGATGATTTACTTTGTGAGTGCTATGACAGAAAGTTTGTTGTTATGCATTTATTGGCATACATAATATTTTCTTCAAGGTGTGGTGTAGTTCATTGTTTGATAGCTGAGGAAATTAATAAACTCGTTTTTTTCTTTTTCTGCTTTTGTCTCTGTTCGTATGTGTGTGTGTGTGTGTGTGTGTGTGTGTGTGTGTGTGTGTGTGTGTGTGTGTGTGTGTGTGTGTGTGTGTGTGTGTGTGGTGTGTGTGCGTGCGTGCGTGCGTGCGTGTGTGTGTGTGTGTGTGTGTGTGTGTGTGTGTGTGTGTGTGTGTGTGTGTGTGTGTATCTTCCCCTCTCTCTCTTCATTTTTTTCTGTTATATATTTCTAACGTATATTGACGTTGTGTTTGTATTGATATTACTGCGTGATTCAATTTCTCTCAGATTTCTGTATATCACTATATTTTTCCGTGACTGAAGCTTGGATGTAAAAGAGAGAGCCGTCAGTGTGTGCATATTACTTTCCCTCAATACCCCC
>CM060337.1:47335225-47345225 GCA_030674155.1 Stramonita haemastoma
TGTCTTTAATGGCTCCTAGCGGAAAAGTAGGTCATGTGCTAAGCGACTCATTTCGTGGTGGAGCGTCACATTTCTGGTCTTGCATTTCCATTCTTCAATGATTACAAACAAAAGCTTACGCATTCTATGTCGCATTTACTCCTTCTGATGAGACTATACACCGAGGTTCCCGTGTGTGAACATACGCTTACCATCTTGCGCACACGTTAAAACATGTTCCCCTTTTCGGAAGAGTAGGCCATTGTGTGCCGGTGGGAACGGATGACAAAATTTGACAAATCTGCATACACTCGGGGACTGGCTGTAAAAAAACCCACATGAGTGCTTATTCCATTATCATCAAAATAAAGGGTTAGATAAATAAATAAATACGACGATACTTGAGCCCAAGCTAAAGCAGGAGTGTAGTTTATGGCACCAGACAGGGTGCACATGCAAAAACACCTGAGCTCCGTTGCTGTGACAGTAACAGAGGCGCTGTATCTTGCGCGGAGGAGATACTTTCTAGGCAATGGATTCTCTTCCATACTTCGCCCAAGATGTGGTCAGAGTGACTCAGAAAAATGTCTTGGTTCTTTGCCTTTGAGTCTGGGAAAATATGATTAAGAAGTTTTGATTCAATGAATGATTAAGATTGACTGAGCAATGTAAATGATGCAAAATTTATTATATTTGATTCAAGGAATAATTAATGATTACCGAGGAATGTAAATGATACAACATGAATTACTTACATAGGAACATCAACAACATTACGCAACATAGGAAAATCAAATTATGATAATTTGGTACGTGCTAAACTTCTTATTCAGTGTGCAATTTCAATGTCAAGGTGACTCCCAGGTGGGATAAGCAAGTCAAGAGTGCACATTCTGGGTGACCCCAGAGTGTTAAGCTGTGGGAACGCACAACAACAACAACAACAACAACAACAACAACAACAACAACAACAACAACAAGGAATTTGAACCCACGCTCTAGGACACTTGAGGTCAGGACCTCGATGTTCTTACCACCAATTTACTTTGACAGTAAGGGGGGGATAAGCTAAACCTTCACACGAAGTAACACAACTCTTTTAGAAGGTACAGCCATCCCTCTCACCTGAGCCGTCATAGAAACCTTGGCTCCCCTCTCCCTCCCTCCCTCCCTCCCTCCCTTGTCATCCCCTCCCTCCCTCCCCATCCCCTCCCTCCCCTCCCTCCCTCCCCCCCCCTTGTCCACCCTCCCCCTCTCGTCCTTCGCCATCTTAATCCTCTCTTTGCTCATAAATTTCCCGATCAGTCTTTGGGTTCAGAACTAACGATCACTGCACGCGACCGCCACGTGCTGTAGGCGTGCTGGGGATGCATTATGGGTATGTAAGTAATACGGCAGGGCGGCTTGTGTTTACAGTAGAGCTGGCTAGTTTACGAGCGAGGCTTGGCAGTCGAAAAGGTCTCGCTTTACCTTTAGTTTCGTACTTCTTGCAAAAATAGCAGTATTGATTTTGAAGGAGGATTGTATGGTTTTTGTTTTTTTCTCTAGGTAGCAAGCAGGGAGGAACAGTTTCTGAAAGATGTAGGTTTTTGAAAAAAAATGTTGTTCTTTTAAAAGTGAGATTTCATTATTTTCAAAATTTAAAGAAATCTGAAAAAAGTGGTAGAGATTTTAGTGTTTTGAGTTCACCATTTTTTATTTTCACAAAGAGAGAGAGAGAGAGAGAGAGAGAGAGAGAGGAGAGAGGAGAGAGAGAGAGAGAGAGAGAGGGAAGAGAGAGAGAGAGGGGTCAAAAGTACACTCACTAAGACTTGTACTTTTTACGCAGAGAGAGAGAGAGAAGGAGAGAGAGAGAGAGAGAGAGAGAGAGAGAGAGAGAGAGAGAGAGAGAGAGAGAGAGAGAGAGAGAGAGAGAGAGAGAGAGAGAGAGAGAGGAGAGAGGAGGAGAGAGAGAGAGGGTCAAAGTACACTCACTAAGACTTGTACTTTTTACGCGAGAGAGAGAGAGAGAGAGAGAGAGAGAGAGAGAGAGAGAGAGAGAGAGAGAGAGAGAAGAGAGAGAGAGAGGAGAGAGAGAGAGAGAGAGAGAGAGAGAGAGAGAGTAAATTAAATCTCTGGAACTAATCAACATTCACTATATTCTTCACCTTTCCACCCTCCCACTCATTGGGTATTTTGGGGGGCATTTTAATTGTTGTTGTTGTACATTCTTAACGTGAATGTACAATTGTTTAAATTGCCTTGTAGTGAATGGATATTAAACTTAGAAGAAGAAGAAGAAGAAGAAGAAGAAGAAGAAGAAGAAGAAGAAGAACAAGAAGAAGAAGAGGAAGAAGAGGAAGAGGAAGAAGAAGAAGAAGAAGAAGAAGAAGAAGAAGAAGAAGAAGAAGAAGAAGAAGAAGAAGAAGAAGAAGAAAAAGTCGAAGAGTAAGGAGAAGAAGAAGAAGAAAAATTCGAAGAAGAAGAAGGAGACAGACAGACAGACAAAGAATGAACGCGTACGGACAGTTGTATGATTCACAGTGAATGAATGCTTGTACTGGGAACCAAAGAAAAATGATTTAAAAATGGACGTTACACATAATTTTCTTACCCAAAAGCTTACAAAACTTTCTCTTTGCAAAATCACTGTATACAAGTAAGGAATTACTTCACGTCAACAGAAATATGAAACAAAAGACATTCACCTGTTATATTGTTTTGTATGTTTTCAAAATTTACTTTCATAACCCATTGTCTTTGAACAAAGTAAACATGCTGTATTTGAGAATGGCTTCAAAATATTCTGTGTCATTAAACATGTATTTGAGAATGGATTCAAATTATTCTGTATCATTTGTTTTGCTATGTAACAGTGCAAGTTAGGGGGGTTTAGATTGTTTCAAACATGCAATACTTGGCCTTTAATGTGTAGGTTGAGACAGTGGCACACATTGGGTGGTCTTTTCCAAACAAAAGATAGAAAACTGAAAGAAAACCGAAAGATTGAAAAGAGAAATGAAGAAACAGTACTAAACACATAAGAAATTAACAACTAAACTAAACACACTCACATACACATACACGCGCGCGCGCTCACGCACGTACGTGCACACGCACACAACTAACCAAATAAACGCATGAAATAAACATACGAAACCAGTTAACGTAAGGAATTATATGTACAATAATGCAAATGGAACAAATACAGAACATTAAGCAATCCAGTAACACTTAAACAATGTACAAAACAACCTATCTATTTCATTTTGTTTATTTGTTTATCAGTTGGATGGGTGACCGTTCGCGCGCCTTAGCTACAGCACAGTTCCCCCAGTTCACCCAGCTGTAATGGGTACCTGCCCTCTTTAGGGTCAGGGAAAGTAAAGCAGCGAGGGAGAGAAGATGGGCGCCGCCCTCAACATGCTGGCCCCTAGAGAAGCTGAGGTCTCTGACGCTTCGCTCCCTACGACCACACAGATTATGGGACACCTTTACCTTTACCTTTTATTCTTTTAATCGAGGAAAATGGAATAAGCACTCATGTGCTTTTTTTCTTTTTTCTTTTTACATTCAGCCTCCGTATGTATGCGGTTTTGCAAATTTTGTCATCCGTTCCCACTGGCACACAATGGCCTACTCTTTTCAAAAGTGGGACGGGTTTTAACGTGTGCGCAAGATGTTCTAGGTGTGTTCTGACACATGGCCTCAATTTGTCTAAATCGCCGTGTAGTAGATAGACATTAAACTGATAAAAAGAAGAAGACAGGAAGTCCCAAAGGCCTTTTGGGGAGAGTGGAGTCAGCACTGATGTTGACTTCAGGGGGAAAATCCCTTGAACAGGATTCGAACCTGGATCGTCAGATTGCGAGCGCAATGTTCTGACCTCTAATAAACATGAACAGTGCGCGCACACACACATACACACACACACACGAAACAGAAAACGAAAACAAGGAAGCCTGTAAAGGGACTGTGAAAGCCAGCACACTTCAAATGTCAGCCTACCTGTCACTCTCTGCTGCCTAGCTGCCCTGAAATTATATTTCCTCCCCTGCCTACAAGGTAATGGCCTACGTTTAATTACTCTAACCATCATTGACCCTTCTTGACCCCCTTCCCTCTCTCTCTCTCTCTCCCTCTCTCTTGCTCTCTCTCTGGGAAGAAAAGGTGCAACAGGAAAAAAAAAAAAGACAAAAAGAACAACAACAACCAAAAAAAAAAAAAAACCATAACAAAGAAAAAATCCTTAAAAAATAACCACCCTTTTTTCTCCTTCTCCTCCTTATTTTTCTAACGCTTGTTCGCTAAAACCAGACGAAGCGAATTAGAGATTCTCTCCATCCTGAATAGCCCGTGTGATTAAAATGGCCGTCGACTTGACGTCACGGGTCCCTGACGTTCACAAGTGACGTTAATGGCACGTGCTGTCACGTCAAGTGTCGCGCGAGATCTCGTTTGATCACACCTCTCTGCAAGTCACTATCGACCCAAGGGAGAGGTTAGGGGAGGGGGGGGGGGGGGAGAGGGAGGAGGGAGATGGGAGGGAGGGGTTGGGTGGTGTGGGGGGGGTGGGTGGGGGAGGAGGGGGGAGTGTCCATGAGTGAGGTCGGGTGGGTAATATGAGAGGTTATAGGGTGGAAGGTGGGGGTGTTAATATGGGAAGGATTTTAGTTTTGAGGGGGGGGGGGGGGGTGTGTGTTGTGTGTGTGTGTGTGTGTGTGTGTGTGTGTGTTTGTATGTGTGTGCGTGCGTGTGTGTTGTTGTTGTTGTTGTTTTCTTTTTGCTTTTGGTCCTAATGTGCACTTTGTTGTTTCGATGTTATTGAGAACGTTCAATTATATGTAACCTAGTTCTTCTCTCTCTCTCTCTTCTCTCTCTCTCTTCTCTCTCTCTCTCTCTCTCTCTCTCTCTCTCTCTCTCTCTCTCTCTCTCTCTCTCTCTCTCCTATTTCTTTCTTTTTGTTTTTGAAACGGTTGATTTATAGTAGGCTTCTTCTTTTGTATATTTTGTAAGACAAAAATAATCCCCCCCCCAAAAAACCCCCCCACAAAAAACCCAACAACAAAAATACCACAGAAAGAGTAGAAAAAATGGCACTTGTGAGAAAATGGACAAAAACCTTTCTTTAGCATACACACACACGCAACACACACACACACACACACACACACACACACACACACACACACACACACACACACACACACACACACACACACACACACACACACACATACACACACACACACACACACACACACACGCACACACACATACACACACACTACACGCAACCCCCCCCCCACACCACCACACATTCACACACATTCACACACATAACGCTGACATTTGCATTGTATGTTACTCTATTGACCATCATTATTTATTCCACTGAATAATGGCTTCTTCCATGTGCTGGTGTCTTGCTACTCCATTACCCTTATGTTTCACTTCTGCAGCACCAAACCCATAGGGGTCACCAGTGCTGATACAACAAGGTCAGAGGTCTCCAGTGCTGATACAACAAGGCCAGGGGTCACCAGTGCTGATACAAGAAGGTCAGAGGTCACCAGTGCTGATACAACAAGGTCAGAGGTCACCAGTGCTGACACATCAAAGACAGTCAGAGGTCATAACGTGTATGTTGCGGACCTTTGCTGACCTTCCCAGCTGACTCCACCATGTGTCGTTGCTTTAGTGCCAAGCCCCCAGAACTGACCAGTGCTGACCAAAGCATAAGTGGTGTGGTTTTCATGTGCATTGTTTGTCCCTCGAGTTCGACGATGACCTCCAAAACAGCAGAGGAGGCAGATGCTGTTTTGGAAGCTGGGCAGAAATTTGATTATAGTGGAGATGCCTTGCCCCCAGTGCATCCCACTCTGTCGGCTAAGTAGGCATAAGGATAGTCAGCTTTGGGCCAGCATATTGAGGGCGGCGCCCATCTCCTCTCCCTCGCTGCTTTACCTTCCCTGACCCTAAAGAGGGCAGGTACCCATTTACAGCTGAGTGAACTGGGGTACTGTACCTATGGGATAGCTCAGTAGTCAGAGCACTTGCTTTCCCCAGGCTAAGGTTAAGCAGCATCGAACGTGGTTACCAAGTGGTTGGGTGACCGTTTGCACATCTTGGCTTCAGTACAGTCCCCAAGTTTACCCAGTTGTACATTAGTATCTTCCCTCTTTAGGGTTAGGGAAGTAAAGCAGCGAGGGAGCGGAGATGGGCGCCGCCCTGTGTGTGTGTGTGTGTGTGTGTGTGTGTGTGTGTGTGTGTGTGTGTGTGTGTGTGTGTGTGTGTGTGTGTGTGTGTGTGTGTGTGTGTGTTGTGTGTGCGCGCGCGCGCGCGCGCACCTATTGCTCTATTCTTCTCAGTCCAAGTCCCATCCCGAAGAGGGTGAGGATTGCTGTCGACCCCAGGTAGCTAACTGTCTGGATGCATGCTTGGCTGCAAAAACCACTACACATCCAAGGACAACTCCTTGCTTCACAAAGAAACATACCATTTTCATTTTTGGCAATAAAACGATGACAGATGACTTCGCTTCGCCTCCCCTCCCCCCCCCCTCCCCCTCCACTTCACCACTCTCCACGCAGGATACCTTTTCGTCTTAATACAGGAACGGAATAGCCGAGTGGTCAGAACATTGCGCTCGCTATTTGACGACCCGGGTTCGATTCCCGTTCGAGGGAAATTATCCCCCTGGAGTTAACATCAGTGCTGACTCCACTCTCCCCAAAGTCTTTCGGATGAGACTATAAACCGAGGTCCCGTGTACGAACTTCCGCAGAACATCTTGCGCACACGTTAAATCCTGTTCCGCTTTTTGTGAGATCAGGCCATTGTGTGCCGGTGGGAGCAGATGACAAGATTTACAAAACTTCATACACACGGGGACTGAATGTAAAAAAAGCACATGAGTGCTTATTTTATTATCCTCGATATAAAAGACTAATAAAATAAATAAATGAATAAATAAATACATACACACTATCCTTTCAAAGTCTTTTTTGGTGTGTGTGTCACTATGTTTTTCAGATTCTCCCATCCCCAACCACCCCTACCCTCACCTCACACCCCCTCCCCCCTTCCCCCCACCCACCCACAACCCCAACCCTCTCCAAAAAAAGAAAGAAAAAAAGGCAGAAGAAAACTCCCGGCAGAGAGAGAGGGAGATTGCAGGCAGCGCCCTCTGTCTCCTCTCCTTTCATTGTCGCCTGCTTCTTGCGCACTAATGACGGGAGTGTCTTCCAGTTCTCTCCCTTCATTATCCGTGAAAAGCGAATTGGAAGCAGGCTGAACAAGCAGACGACAGCGGCAGCAGCAGACGACAGCCCAGCGCCTGATTGCAGGGTGTGGTGGCCGCTGGGTGGGGCTTGCCTGTCCACGCCGCTACAACTGCACATTCATTACCGCCCCTGATTAGCCACTGGAACCGTGGTGGCGCTGGCAGACAATATGGCGGCCAGTGGCGGGAAAGCGGCAGCAGAAGCTTCGCACGGCTGTGATTAGCTCCAAAAAAAAAAAGGGGGGGGGGGGGGAGGGTGTAAGGGGTTAGGGAGCGGACTTTGTTTGAAGGTCATGATGATTTTCATAGTAGAAATTAAACGGTACCGCAGAGGCGAGAGTGGTTTGGGCTTTAGTTTGAGGATCTGATCTTTGTCAGTAATCTGAACGAACACAGGGACTCCATTCAGTCAGCGTGGACATTATTAGGCAAGGCGTGGTCTGGGGAAAAAAAAAGGCTGGGGCGATGTTCCTACTGAAGGTGACAGTAAACTTTGTATCGTTCAGCTAACTGCTGGTTACTTTCAATTATTCTGTTGACCTGAGGTGGGGTGAAGAATGGGGGTGGGGTGATGGTTGGGGAGAGGAGGAGGAGCAGAGAAGAGAGAGAGAGAGGAGAGAGAGAGAGAGAGAGAGAGCTGTGGAGAGAGGGGAAGTTAAGGAGGGCATGTGGGTACCTCCACGACTCCTGGCGTAATTATCGTGATTGTAATCGATGTATTGGCTGCTATCAGAGGGCTATCATTATCACAGGTTGGCGCCTGCTTATGACAGGCTGGAAACGTGGTAGGAGCGAAAAGCATTAATCAAGATTTTGTTTGTAGGGTTCCCCAGAATCTGGCAATTTGTTTTCGTTTGTGAGGAGGTTGTTTTTGTTTTGAAGGAATGGCGTAAAAAGAGCATACTCTGTTTAAAAATGGGATTAATAATTTTTTTAATTTTGTTTTGAAAAGTGTGTGTGTGTGTGTGTGTGTGTGTGTGTGTGTGTGTGTGTGTGTGTGTGTGCGTTGTGTGTGTGTGTGTGTGTGTGTGTGTGTGTGTGTGTGTGTGGGAGAGAGAGAGAGAGAGAGAGAGAGAGAGAGAGAGAGAGAGAGAGAGAGAGAGAGAGAGAGAGAGAGAGAGAGAGAGAGAGATTTTTATTCTTTTATTCTTTTATATCGAGGATAACAGAATAAGCAATCATATGCTTTTTTTCATCCGGTCCCCGTGTGTATGCAGTTTTGTAAATCATGTCATCTGTTCCCACCGGCACACGATGGCCTACTCTTACGAAAAGCGGAACAGGATTTAACGTGTGCGCAAGATGTTCTGCGTGCGTTCGCACACGGGGCCTCGGTTTTAAAGTCTCATCCGAAGGACTCTCTCTTTTTAGAGAGAGAGAGAGAGAGGTTTTCACACACAAAAGAAGTACAGACATTTGAGTTACAACTTGAATTGTACTTGGGTTGTTTTGGAAATGTAGACTTACAGTTAAAAATTCATTTTGTCTGTTGGCATCCTCATGATTCTGCAGGAGGGACACTACAGCCAAGTGGTTAAGACCGTTTGACTTCAATCCACGGGTACACAAAAGTCATAGGTTCGAATCTCGGTAGCGACGTCTGGTAAAGTAAGGGTGGGGAGTTTAACGATGTACGAGGTCAACTTGAAGTGCAGACCTGCCAGTGCCTTGCCTTAATCCCCTTCGCGGATGTATTTATTCAAAAGATCAAATATCTACATTAAAGATCCCGTAAGTCATGCCAGGGTTCTGTGGGTTACGAAAACACGAACACACCCAGCATGCATTCTGCCAAAAAATGAGCTGCTCTAAAATCAAAATGAATGTGTCAGCTGAGGCCAGCGGAATTTCTCCAGCAGTTACACACACAGGAGAATATCCGGCACTGCGAATTTCACCCAATATCAGGAAACACCAAGAGATTTTATACTTGTATTTTTCTGGTTTAGATCTTTGCTCGCTTTGTTCTTTTTCTTTTTCTTTTTCTTCTTCTTCTTCTTCTTCTTCTTCTTCTTCTTCTTCTTCTTCTTCTTCTTCTTTAAGTCAAACGCTCAGACAGCAAATCTGTTGTCTGTCATATGAGCGAAAATGCGTCACACTGCCGTTAAGCGCCTGACAAGTCAGGCCCAGCGCATCCGACTTCGGCATGAGAGAGTATTGTTATCTTTTAATTCTGTCTGGAAAAAAGGCAGGAGAATGGACCAAGAAGACAGAAAATAGTCAAGGAGGAGGTGACAGGAAGAAAAGGAGCAAGGCAGAATTAAAGAGAGGGATAGAAAAGAGCAAATTTCCTGCACATAATTTTCAGAATGGGGGGATCCCCACGGGGTATTTTGGTTTTTTTAAACTTTGAAATAAGAAAAAAATGTTGTTGCTGTTGTTTTCGAGTGTGTGTGTGTGTGTCTTCATTTTAACGTCTATCCACTGAAAAGTGATTTTAGACAAGTGATTGGGAAAAAAAAAAGAAAAAAAAAAAGGTCGGTGTGTTTGTGTGGACTTGTGAAAAAAAACAACAACAACAACAACAAAAAAGGTCTAATCATCAGAAACTGCTTGAACTATACTACAAAAAGATAACAAATAGAAGTAAAGTGAACTTGAGGAAGATAAATGCTACAATTGTGTGTGTGTGTGTGTGTGTGTGTGTGTGTGTGTGTGTGTGTGTGTGTGTGTGTGTGCGCGCGCGTGTGACTGTGACTGTGTGTGACTGTGTGTGTGACTGTGTAACTCTGTGTGTGTGTGTGTGTGTGTGTGTGT
>CM060337.1:47357725-47367725 GCA_030674155.1 Stramonita haemastoma
GGGCAGGGGTGTGTAGGGGAAGGTGGGGGTGGGTTTGGGGTGGGGTTGGGCGGAGTCTGCAGTGAGTTGATAATGAGCAAGCAGCCTGGGCCTGAGCTACCTGAAAGAGAACAGTGGGCACAGGCCTCTGCTACCTTTTTTTTCTTTTTTAAATTTACTTCTGACAAGGCACCAGGGTGGGGGTGGGTGGGGAGGTGGGGGAGGCGGGGTGTGACCTCCAGCTAATCTTGGAGAGCACAGGTCTTTTCTTACTTGTTAACTGCCTCCTCCCACCCCCGACCCCCCTAAAAAAAATAGAGGGCACAGGGGGAAAATGAATCAGGTAAGGAGATTTAGAATTATGAATCAGAAAAGTGTTAATGGCGTCGTTCTTAGCCTTATTATTTTTTTATTTATTTATTTCTATTAATCATTTACAACACACTCAGACACACACACACACACACACACACACACAGACACATATACACACATACACACACACGCACACAGAAGATATAGATATAGATATAGATATAGATATATAGTTATATATTATTTATATATATAATAATATATAACTATATATATATTATTTTATATATTATATATATTTTATATATTATAAGAACTCGTGTACATTTGTTACATTCAGTCCTTGTGTGTATGCAGTTTCGTCAATTTTGTCATCCTTCCCGCCGGCACACAATGGCCTTCTCTCCCGAAAAACGGAATGGGTTTTTACATGTGTGCACGATATTCCGGTGGCGTTAGCACATGGGACTCGGTTTAAAGTCCATCCGAAGGACTTTTAGGGGGAAGTGAAGTCAGGCACTGATGTTAACTCCAGAGGATAAATCTCATGAACGAGATTCGAACCCGGGTCAGCAGATCACGAGCGCATCACTTGACCACCAGGCTATCCCGTCACTGCCTTAGATCTGCATGAACGTTTATTTGTTTTTTTGTTTTCCTTTTTTTGGTTTTTGGTTTTGCTGGTAAAGCAAGAAGAACCCCCTACCCCGTGAAAAATATAAAGGTAAAGGTGTTCCATAACCTATGTGATCGTAGGGGAGGAGGCATCAGAAACCTCAGCTTCTCTAGGGGCCAGTATGTTGAGGGCGGCGCCCATCTCCTCTCCCTCGCTGCTTTACCTTCCCTGACACTAAAGAGGGCAGGTACCCATTGACAGCTGGGTGAACTGGGGGACTGTACTGAAGCCAGGGCGTCCAAAGTCACCCGTTCCACTTGGTAACCACGCTCGATGCTGCTTAACCTTAGCTGGTGGAAAAGTGAGTGCTCTGACCACTGAGCCATTCTGTCCCCTACGAAAAACAGAACAACAGAAATGGTCCAAAGTTGAAAGTTGGATTGCAGCCAGCGTGTGGTGGTGACGTTTTTATTTCCGGTGCAGCCATACATATCCGGGCTTTTTGGACGGCCATCTTGACTGGAGCTGGCTGTCCTAATCCAGCCAGTTGAGCTGACTGCCAGGGACAGGTGAGGACAGGGGGATTTCTGGCGGCTGAAATTGGAGCCAAAGTCCCGCAGATCCCAGCTGTCAGGACTAATCCCTTTTCTCAGGTCTGCTGGCTCCTCTTTCACTGGGGATTTTTTCTCACCTTACTTCTTCCATTGTCTTTTTCTTTATGAAAATTTTTAAAAAGGTGTGTGTCTTTCTGTGTATTATCTACCTGCTTAGCTTACAGGCTAATCTAAGCTTTTACTATTTATGTGTGGTATGGCATCTATTTGTGTGTGTGTGTGTGTGTGTGTGTGTGTGTGTGTGTGTGTGTGTGTGTGTGTGTGTGTGTGTGTGTGTGTGTGTGTGTGTGTGTGTGTGTACAGGCGCGCGCGTGTGTTGTTTTATTTCGAGAATAATGGAATAAGCACTCATGTTTTTTTATTGTTTTTTTTACATCCATTCCCTGTGTTTATGCACATTTGTAAATTATGTCATCCATTCCCACTATCACACAATGTCCTACTCTTTCAAAAAGCTGAACAAGTTTTAACGTGCGTGTGAGATGTTCTGCGTGAGTCCGCACACGGGACCTCGGTTTATAGTCTTATCCCCAGGACTTTGGGGGGAGGGGAGTCAAATAGGCACTGGTATTAACTCCAGGGGAAAATTGCATGAAAATTGCATGATCATATATTCATTGTTTATTCCTCATTAGTTCAGTGTGTGTGTGTGTGTGTGTGTGTGTGTGTGTGTGTGTGTGTGTGTGTGTGTGTGTGTGTGTGTGTGTGAGTGTGTGTGTGTGTGTGTGTGTGTGTACGCGCGCGCGCGCGTGTGTATATGTGTGTGTTACAATATTTTATGTAAAAAATGTTGATATGCTATTTATCCAAAACAAAACATCGAAAAAAACAACAACAAAAAACAAGCAAGCAAACAAATAACAAAACAAAACAAGTAACAAGCAAATATGGAACTGAAGCAAGCAAAGGCAAAACCGTTAGAATATGACGTCAGAAAGGTGACAAACCACGTGCAAAGAGCGCATGATTCGCTCTTACCTGGATAAACCCCGCAGGTACCTCTTCACTTACAGGGGGGCCCCGATCCAGCAGATGGGTGGTTGTGCTTTTAACGTTCCCGTTCTACTCTCCCTTTCAACAGACACTGCCGGGTCCATGAAATGACGATGATGATGAATAATAAATGAATTTATCCACACACTCACAGAATATTCCATTGAGTTTGTTTGTCTGTTTCAATTCTTGGGTGTTCAATAATATAACCGCTCACAGCCAAAGGTTTGGTAAAAGATCGATACGGAATTCAAAATGGCTATTATCCAGGTCTGATCCATACAAACAAAATGTCCTACACCACATACCAGGTGACCTAGAGTCTGATGAAAGTTTCTTTTCCGGAACAAACCCTCCTCCTTAGGGGATGCCAGGGGCCTGTCACGTATGAATAGCATCCCCAACTTCTGGAAATTCTGTGCTAGATTTCCCTCTTTTCTATTCCTCTTTTTGTTTCTGCCTAGTTCTTTTTCTTCTTGTCACTTCTTTCTTGTCTATTTTCTGCCTTCTTCGTCCATCCTTTCTTCTGCCTTTCGCTTTCCAGGCAGACTTAAAAGATAGAATTTTCTCCCACGCTGAAATTGGATGTGATGTGCTGGGCCTGACTCGTCAGAGGCTTAACGGCAGTGTAGCGCACTTTCGTTCATAACACTTCTTCTTGTTCTTCTTGTTCTTGTTCTTCTTGTTCTTGTTCTTCTTGTTCTTGTTCTTCTTGTTCTTCTTGTTCTTGTTCTTCTTGTTCTTCTTCTTCTTCTTCTTGTTGTTGTTCTTCTTCTTCTTGTTCTTGTTCTTGTTCTTCTTGTTCTTGTTCTTCTTGTTCTTGTTCTTCTTGTTCTTCTTCTTGTTCTTCTTCTTGTTCTTCTTCTTGTTCTTCTTCTTGTTCTTGTTCTTGTTCTTGTTCTTCTTCTTCTTCTTCTTCTTCTTCTTCTTCTTCTTGTTCTTGTTCTTGTTCTTCTTGTTCTTGTTCTTGTTCTTGTTCTTCTTCTTCTTCTTCTTGTTCTTGTTCTTGTTCTTGTTCTTGTTCTTGTTCTTCTCTTCTTCTTCTTCTTCTTCTTCTTCTTCTTCTTCTTCTTCTTCTTCTTCTTCTTCTTCTTCTTCTTCTTCTTCTTCTTCTTCTTCTTCTTTAACGCTCAGACAACACCACCAGAGGCCCTGACAAATGCCGTGGTACACTGAAGGCCCTCCCTCCAGGGGTCCGAAGAGTTTGCCCCTTATCGGCAGGTCAGTAGGCCAGATATCGGCCTTCAACACAACTTTTTTGAAGCTCTACATTCAGTCATATGTACAGAAAAATCCCGGGGTGCTAACAGCAGGTTGCTGATATCAATAATAATATAGCGTATTCGATGAACTAAATTTGCCCTGAACCAATATCTTCCTCTATAAAAAACAACAACAACAACAACAAACAAACAAACCAAAACAGACACAAAAGCCTCTGGGATATTTCTTGGCACAGTTCTGCGGAGTCAATGAAGAGTTTACAGAGAGGGTCACAAAGAGCAAGGATTCTCCCCCCCCCCCCATCCCTACCCCCTCTTCCCCCCGCCCTCCCCCCGGAAAAAAAAGATGGATAGCTTTGTTTTAGCTGTACGATACGTCCTTAACGACATCGCAGCAAAGACACCTAAAGGCATCAAGAAACCCCCTCCCACAAACATGACCAACTCCATCCCGACCCCCCAAACCAAACCAAGACCCAGCAACACGGACAGACAGACAGACAGACAGACAGACAGAAAGACAGACAGACAGGCGGAACAAAGACACGAGGAACAAGCTGGGAGACATTCTACAGGCAGGCAGTGTGGCACCATCGTGTTTGTCAGCAACTTGCCACACAGGTCTGCCACAATAGGCATTGAACAACACGCACTCGGTACCTGCTCCCCCGTATCCCATCTCTATTTTTCAGTTGTTCTTAAAAACAAAAGAAAAAGAAAAGAAAAGAAAAAAGAAAGAAAGATAGAAAAAAAGAAAGAAAGATAAGAAAAAAGAAAGAAAGATAAGAAAAAATAAAGCAGCCACCCCCTCCCCCCAACCCCCCCCCCCCCCCCCACCCCAAAACAAACAACCATCCGAGGAAGTGCTAACATGCCAAAACAGATCATCAATTCATCTATGTTTCTCAAGCACTGTTTCTTTTTAAAATTTTTGTTTTTTAAACCTACCACTGCTGCTTCATTTCTTTTTTTCTGCCATTGATCCATCAAGGGAGGGAAGTGGGGAGAGAACTCTGCATTGTTTGCGCAGTGTCTCATTTCTCAGCCATCTTGAGGAAAAGTGCCTGTTGTTGCGGCATCAATATGATCGACTGAAGATCCTAAAGATCCATCATCAGTCTGTATATTCAACACGATAATGATCATGTCCTCATAGACACACACGCACGCACGCACTCACGCACACACCGCGCGCGCGTGTGCACGCATGAACGTACACATGCACGCACACACACACGCGCGCGCGCGCGCATACACACGTTCACACATGCGCGCACACACGCATGCACGCGCGCACGCACGCACACACGATGTTGAGTTCCATCCTGCTGAAAAAAAGTCCTTCAGGCAAATAGAGAGTTGTGCACTAGTTTGACAAGAAACAGCAGGGGAGAGAGAGAGAGAGAGTGTGTCACTGACTCTGCTGTGTGTCTTTGTGGGGAAAGATGTGTCCTGCAAAGACGTACAGACAGAGCGTTCGTATTTTATCCTTGTGATTCTTATAGTCATGGGTTTGAATCTGGCGCAGAGAGAGAGAGAGAGAGGAGAGAGAGAGAGAGGAGAGAGAGAGAGAGAGAGAGAGAGAAGAGAGAGAGAGAGAGAGAGAGAGGAGAGAGAGAGAGAGAGAGAGATTGATTGATTGATTGATTGATTGATTGATTGATTCTTTTATTTCGAGGATAATGGAATAAGCACTCGGGCTTTTTTACATCCAGTCCCCGTGTGTATACATTTTGTAAATGTCATCTGTTCCCACCGGCACACGATGGCCTGCTCTTACGAACAGCGGAACAGGATTTAACGTGTGCGCAAGATGTTCTGCGTGCGTTCGCACAAGGGGCCTATGTTTAAAGTCTCATCCGAAGGAATTTGGGGGAGAGTGGAGTCAGCACTGATGTTAACTCCAGGAGAAAAATCTCCTCGACCGGTCTCGAACCCGGGTCGTCAAATTGCCAGCGCAATGTTCTGACCACTAGGCTATCCATCCCCCTGTGACAATATCGAGAGAGAGAGAGAGAGAGAGAGAGAGAGAGAGAGAAGAGAGAGAGAGGAGAGAGAGAGAGAGAGAAGAGAGAGAGACAGACAGACAGACAGACAGACAGACAGATAGACAGACAGACAGACAGACAGACAGACAGATACAGAGACAGAGACAGAGAGAGAGAGAGAGAGAGAGAGAGAGATCTCTCCAGGCAACAGGATCTTTATGAAAAAAAAAATCTTTGACCAGATGTTTTAAAATTGGATTTAGGATAACATGGAAAACTTTTAGCATTTATTTATCTATTGTTATTTATCTTTTTTATTTATTTCAAGGACAGTGGAATAAACACCCATGTACTTTTTTTTTTTACATCCAGTCCCTGTGTGTATGCAGTTTTGTAAATTTTGTCATATGTTCTCACCGACACACAAAGCGTACTCTTCCAAAAAGCGGAACGGGTTTTATCATGTGCGCAAGATGTTCTGCAGGTGTTTGCACACGGTACCTCGGTTTATAGTCTCATCCGAAGGACTTCTTTTTTTTTTTGGGGGGGGGGGGGGGGGGGGGGGGAGTGGAGTCGGCACTGATGTTAACTCTAGAGAAAAAATCCTCTTGAACGAGATTCAAACCCGGGTCAGCAGATCACGAGCACATCACTTTGACCACCAGGCTATCCCGTCCCCGTATGTATGAAAATGATGATGGCATGTTAAGCAGGATATATGAGAGAGCGGACATAGTGATGAACTGAAGAAGTGAAAAGATAATAAATAATAAATATAGGCTCGCAAACAGGAACACAAAACAATGCTTGAAGAAGGAGAATTGCTAAGAAGAAGAAGAAGAAGAAGAAGAAGAAGAAGAAGAAGAAGAAGAAGAAGAGAGAAGAAGAAGAAGAAGAAGAAGAAGAAGAAGAAGAATTGCAAAGAAGAAGAAGAAGAAGAAGAATTGCAAAGAAGAAGAAGAATTGCAAAGAAGAAGAAGAAGAAGAATTGCAAGAAAAAAAGAATGAAAAGAAAGAATTGCAAAGAAGAAGAAGAATTGCAAAGAAGAAGAAGAATTGCAAAGAAGAAGAAGAATTGCAAAGAAGAAGAAGAAGAAGAAGAAGAATTGCAAAGAAGAAGAAGAATTGCAAAGAAGAAGAAGAATTGCAAGAAGAAGAAGAAGTGCAAAGAAGAATGCAAAGGAGAGAATTGCTATGAAGAAGAATTGCAAAGAAGAAGAAAATTGCTATGAAGAAGAATTGCTAGGAACATCAAATCACATCATATCATACCACGTTACATAACATCACGTCACCACATCCCATCCCATCCCATTACACTACACCACATCATATCACATCACATCACACCTTCGGATGAGAGTATAAACCGAGGCCCCGTGTGCGAACGCACGCACAACATCTTGCGCACATGTTAAATCCTGTTCCGCTTTTCCTAAGAGTAGGCCGTTGTGTGCCAGTGTGAACAGATGACAAGATTTACAAAACTGCATACACACGGGGACTAGATGTAAACAAGCACACGAGTGCTTTTATTCCATTATCCTTGATATAAAAGAATAAATAAATAAATAAATAAATAAATAAATAAATAAATAAATAAATAAATAAACATCAGATCACATCCACGATCTTACAACAGCCACATGCTTTCGGTTCATAACGGTTCGATATCTTCTCCACTTTTTTTCTCCCTTCTGTCAACAAAATGTCAGGTTGTTATACCATCTCCAGCCTAAGTTTATCATCATGTTTATTTTCCACACTTCTTTTTTGTTCTTTTCTTTCGTTCTTTTCTTTTCTGTATTTTTCTTTTCTTCTCTTTCTTCTTCTTTCTTTCTTTCTTTCTTTCTTTCTTTCTTTTCTTTCTTTCTTTCTTTCTTTCTTTCTTTTCTTTCTTTCTTCTTTCTTTCTGTCTTTCTTCTCTTTCTTTCTTTCTTTCTTTTTCTTTCTTTCTTTCTTCTTTCTTTCTTTCTTTCTTTCTTTCTTTCTTTCTTTCTTTCTGTCTTTCGTCTTTCTTTCTTCTTCTTTCTTTCTTTCTTTCTTTCTTTCTTTCTTCTTCTTTCTTCTTCTTTCTTTCTTTCTCTTCTGTCTTTCTTTCTTTCTTTCTGTCTTTCTGTCTTTCTCTCTTTCTGTCTCTTCTCTGTCTTTCTGTCTTTCTTCTTCTGCTCTCTTCTGTCTTTCTTCTTCTTCTCTTCTTCTGTCTTTCTGTCTTTCTGTCTTTCTGTCTTTCTTTCTTTCTTTCTTTCTTTCTTTCTTTTTACTCCTTATGTATGAGAATATCAAATCGTCAACAATAGTGACGCGTTTCTCTCTCTCCATCTTTTGTTACTGTTGTCTGTTTGTTTTTGTTATTTGGTTTACTATTGTTGTTGTTTATTAAGAGGGTTTTTCTTATCCCTGATAAGGGCGCGGAGGACTGGTGTTTTTAAAAAAACATGAATTTAAATTCATTTATTCTTGAAATAATATCTTGAAATATTTGCATTTGAATCTTCTCTCTCTCTCTCTCTCTCTCTCTCTCTCTCTCTCTCTCTCTCTCTCTCTCTCTCTCTCTCTCTCTCTTCTCTCTCTCTCTCTCTTCTCTCTCTCTCTCTCTTTTTTTTTTTTTTTCTCTCTCTCTTTTGAGGTGGCTTGGGTGCTAGTCTTTCGGAAGGGACGACAAACCGAGGTCTCCCTTGGGAGAGCAGCCCGAATTTCACGCAGAGAAATCTGCTGTGACATAAAGTGGTATAAATATAAAATAGAATAAAAATACAAGGCGCAGACTGTTGACATCAGCCCTATTCACAGACAGTCTGGAAAGTCTACAGACACTGACAGTGATGTTCCGTCATATCGAATGTTTTCTGTTTTCAGACACACACAGTCAACACTGTGGGAGGGAGCTCTTCTGTTTGGGAAAGGTCAAAGTGTGTAGTAGGAAGATGTCTTTTGACAGAAAATAAAAGGACTTATAAGAAATTTCGTGAGTCCGTTTTTTTTGGGTTTTTTTTAACGCCTTTTGCATTTAGAGTAATGTTAGATGACAATTAACGCTTGTGTGGGCGTGTGTTTGTGTGTTTTGGTGTGTGTCTTTGGTGTGGTGTGTGTGTGTGTGGTGTGGTGAGAGAGAGAGAGAGAGAGAGAAGAGAGAGAGAGAGAGAGAGAGAGAGAGAGCACAGGCAGGATGAGGGGAAAGTTTTATCTACTGATGATATGTGCCCCCCTTTTAAAGGAGGCTTCTGAAAAAGAGAGAGAAAGTGTGTGTGTGTGTGTGTGTGTGTGTTGTTGTGTGTGTGTTGCGGCGCGCGTGTACGCATATGCAGGCATGCAATTAAAAGTGTGGGTACATACACACATCTAGATTTCTCTCTCTTTCTCTGGTGAGAAAACCACAGAAAAGGACAATTCAGATAGGGCCACTGAAGTAGGAGGGAGGCAGAATTTAAAGAATTTTCTCTGAAAAAATACCCCCCCTCTTTCCTTCCCCGTAATTCCAATTTCATGGTTTTCGCCTGTCAGTGATGATTAACAGAGAAGAAAGGAAAATAATAAAACTTAAAATCTCCCCCTCCCTCTTTTTTTGTAATTTTTTTTTCTTCTTCTTCCCATCCTGCCAAATGTCTGGGATTCAGGGGAGATGAATCGATGACAAGTTGCACATGGGAGACAAGTCAGTTAGGGTGTGTCGAAAACCTTGACAACTTTCAGCCTAACAACCCTCTGGCTTACAGGCCCGCAGAAAGATGGAACACCATTTATTAGTCTCATTTATTTATGCCAGTGAAAGGGCAGCCAGGATTTGCCCTCTTTCTTTCTTTCTCTCTCTCTCTCTCCCTTTCTTTCTTTCTGTCTCTCTCTCTCTCCTGTAATTTACTCATCAGGGGCTTAATTGTCACTAATTAACAGTTTGTCTTTTACTTTTGAAAGAATCTTTTTTTTTATTTGTGTTTTTTTGCTTTTTTATTTTTGAAATTGAAGCAGTGAAAGGGTGGTGACGGACTGACAAGGTTGGTGTGGCTTGTGTTTCGCTAACTTTCCAGATTTGAAAATGAAGCGGAATTCTTGTTGAGATGTCTATATTTTTGTTTGTTGTTTGTGGGGTTTTGTTTGTTGTTGTGTTGTTGTTGTTGTCAGATCTGTTTATTTTGTTGTAAAAAGCTGTCGGTCATCCTGTTTTTGTCTCGTTAACTTCTCATCAATGCTTGATTACATTTCTTTGTCGTCTTGTATTGTCGTTTAAGATGGACAGGCAGTTTTTATTAATTAACTGAAAATGCATACTTTTTC
>CM060337.1:47370225-47385225 GCA_030674155.1 Stramonita haemastoma
TGATCTGCTGACCCGGGTTCGAATCTCGTTCAAGAGGATTTTTCCTCTGGAGTTAACATCGTGCCAACTCCACTCTCCCCAAAAAGTCCTTCGAATGAGACTATAAACCGAGGCCCCGTGTGCAAACACACCCAGAACATCTTCCGCACACGTTCAAAACCCGTTCCGTTGTCGTAAGGGTAGGCCATTGGGTGTGCCAGTGGGGACGGAGGACAACATTTCCAAAACTGCATACACACGAGGACTGGTGGTAAAAAAGTACATAGTGCTTATTCCATTTTCTAGAAATAAAACAATGAATGAGAAAAACAAACAAATAATAAATAAATAAAAAAAAAAGCATCCAGACCACTTTACTTACCATCTTTCACGTCACACTGCTGCAGGGAAACACAAGATCCATCGCCTCCCACACCTGGCTTTTTGGCAGTTATTGCCCACTTATGACTGACTGACTGACTGATGACGACTGACTTATGCTTACTTACTTACTACTATACTACTGAATGATGAGATGACTTGCTTGCTTGCTACAAAACAGACTAAGGCAACAGACTACAACAGGCGACAAATAAAAGAAGGAAGAAAAATAAGAGAACGAACGAACGAAAGAACGAAGGAAAGGGAAAAAGAGAGGAAAAAGAAGAAGCCAAACAGGTGAGAAAAAGATAAAGAAGATAAGAGAAGAAAAAGAAGGAAAGGAAAAAAGAAAGTCAATCAGACAGATCGACAGACAGAAAGACGGATGGAAGGAAAGAAAGAAAGAAAAAAGAAGAAAGAAAAAAAAAAGAAAGACAGAAAGAAAGTAAGAAAGACAAGAAAAGAATGACAGAATGATAGACAGACAGAAAAAAGGAAAGAAACAAAGAAACAAGGAAGAAAAGAACAGATAGAAAGAAGGAGGAAAAGAAGGGGGAAAAAAGAAAGAGAAAGAAAGAAACTATAACTAGACCTAGACCTAGACCTAGACCTAGACACGGAGAGAGAGAGAGAGAGAGAGAGAGAGAGAGAGAGAGAGAGAGAGAGAGAGAGAGAGAGAGAGAGAGAGAGAGAGAGAGAGAGAGAGAGAGGAGAGAGAGATTTGGTTTAATTTGATTTATTCTTTCATATCGAGGATAATGGGATAAGCACTCGTGTGCTTTTTTACATCCAGTCCCCGTGTGTATGCAGTTTTGTAAATGTCATCTGTTCCCATCGGCACACGATGGCCTACTCTTACGAAAAGCGGAACAGGATTTAACGTGTGCGCAAGATGTTCTGCGTGCGTTTGCACACGGGGCCTCGGTTTAAAGTCTCATCCGAAAGAGAGAGAAGAGAGAGAGAGAGAGAGAGAGAGAGAGAGAGAGAGAGAGAGAGAGAGAGAGAGAGAGAGAGAGAGAGAGAAGAGCAGACAGACAGAAGACAGACAGACAGACAGACAGACAGACAGACAGACGAGACAGACAGACAGACAGACAGACAGACAGACAGACAGACAGACAGACAGACAGACAGAGGCAGAGAGAGTGTTATAGGTTGTGTTTTTCTTACGACATAAAGAAACGAAACTAATAAGTTGTGTTCCACATTTTTCTAACTTGGTAAGCCAAGGAGTTGTCAAGATATTGACACACCTGACAACTCCCCTTCACAAGCTGACGTAATGTGCGTGCGTGCGTGCGTGCGTGCGTGCGTGCGTCGTATGTCTGTATGTATGTTGATGTATGTATGTATGTATGTATGTATGTATGTATGTATGTATGTATGTATGTATGTATGTATGTATGTATGTATGTATGTATGTATGTATGTATGTATGTATGTATGTATGTATGTATGTATGTATGTATGTATGTATGTTATGTATGTATGTATGTATGTATGTATGTATGTATGTATGTATGTATGTATGTATGTATGTATGTATGTATGTATGTATGTATGTATGTATATGTATGTATGTATGTAGTATGTATGTATGTATGTATGTATGTATGTATGTATGTATGTATGTATGTATGTATGTATGTATGTATGTATGTATGTATGTATGTATGTATGTATGTATGTATGTATGTATGTTATGTATGTATGTATGTATGTGTATGTATGAGTTTGTTGTTGTTGTTTGTTGTTGTTGTTGTTGTGGGGGGTTCTTAGCATGATTTGTATTTTTTTTATATAGTATTTCATAACTCATACACGTTACATAGATCACACCAGTAATACTGACAATCAATTCAATGTTGTGGTGGATTTTTTAAGCGAAATAAATGAGGAACTGTACTTATATTGTTAGTTTTTTTCTTAGCTTGTGTCATATTTTGACGGCAGTTTTTTCTTTTTAGATAAATGAAACACTATTTGTTTCAAACTTTTTTCTCATTTGACAATTGAGGTTTAGCTTCCGTATAACAAGTGTAAGACAAAGGCGTTTCTATAACCTGTACAGTTGTTAGGGAGCGAGACATCAGAGACCTCAGCTTCTCTAGGGGCCAGCATCTTGAGGGCGGTGCCCATTTCCTCTCCCTCGCTGCTTTTCCTTCCCTGATCCTAAAGAGGGCAGGTACCCATTTACAGCTGGGTGAACTGGGGGACTGTACTGAAGGCAAAGTGCGCAAACGGTCACCCATCCACTTGGTAACCACGCTCAACCCTGTTTAACCTTGGCTGGGGAAGAGCGAGTGCTCTGACCACTGAGCCATCCCGTCCCTGTGACTGTTAAAATAGTTATAGATGAATGATCTATTAAAGGTTAAAAGAAAAAACACGTAAAGATGTCCCATGACCTTGTGGTTGTAGGAGAGCAAGGCGTCAGAGACCTCAGCTTCTCTAGGGGCCAGCATGTTGAGGGAGGCGCCCATCTCCTCTCCCTCGCTGCTTTGCCTTCCCTGACCCTAAAGAGGGCAGGTACCCATTGACAGCTCGGTGAACTGGCGGGGGGGTGGGGGTGGGGGGGGCGGGGCGAGAGGGGAGGGGGGGGGCTGTACTGGAACCAAGGCATGCAAACGGTCACCCATCCAGTTGGTAACCACGCTTAACGCTGCTTAAGCTTGGGTTGGAAAAAGCGAATGATCTGACCACTGAGCTATCCCGTCCCTGTGACAAAAAATCTAGTTGAATAAGCAATTACTAAAGAGATAATTAATTATCTTGTTGCTTTGTAGCATCTCTTTTGAGATCTGCATCAGGATACCCCCAAAATGAAGAATTTCATTACTTTGTCAAGCCAAGGCAAAGTAGTTATTTAAGATTTCGTTTTAGATCTTTACCACTTAAAGTCACAGCAGATTTTTCTGCCTGAAATTCGGGATGCTCTCCCCGGGGAGAGCATGTCGCCACAAGTGCAAAGCCGCCCATTGTTATTTTTCTTTTTCCTCTCTGAGGTGTATATGTTTCCCTATCAGAGTGGCTGTTTTCTACAGAATTTTGCCAAGGACAACCCTCTTGTTGCCGTGGGTTCACTTACGTGCGCTAAATAATGATGTGTAACACACGGGACCTCGGTTTATCTTCTCATCCGAAAGACTAGCACCCAGACCATAACATTCTTTGATTAAAAAAAGAGCTACCCACTGGGGGACCGGGAAAGTCACAGCAAAACCAGTGAAACTATGATCAGCAATCAAGATGGACATCCTTTCTTAATTCAAGCCTTTATCTCAGTTTAAGCAATATCTTTCATTTCTTTTATTTTTTTTCAAACCGAAAATATTTACATGTGGATCTACATGGTTACGGACTGTGTAGATCTATGTAAATAGAACGTAAATATGTTATTACATTGCAATATACATGAACAAACTTCATAAATGCATGCAAGAACAAAAAAATGTTATCGTAATCAGTTGATGAATCAAAAAAAAAGAAAAGAAAAGAAAGACCAGCACAGCCTGTAAGAAATCTTTCACTGAAAATTCTCTGCACACAAATCTGTTCTTTTATAAAAGCTTGAAACGTTAAGACAAGAGAAAAAAAACAACAAAAAAATAAAGTTCATAATTAGAGACAAACGAGCATGTAGAAGGAAGAATAACATCATGGCTTTTTTCCCCTCCTTTCTGCAGCATTAAGAAATGAGACTAATAAATTATGCTGCCCATTTTTCCTGTCTTGGCGTGGAGAAGATAATATCGGAAAACCTTGTCTTGTTTCCCTACCCAAATTGTCATGAGTTCGTTTTTGTTTTGTCCCGTTTGTTTGTTGTTTGTTTGTTTGTTTACTTGTTTGTTTGCTTGTTTACTGTTGTGCCACGTGCACGCACGGAATTACGTAAGTGGAAGAAGATCAATAAACAGAAGCGGAAGGAGAAGGACAAGGTGGTTTTTGTTGTTTGTTTGTTGTTGTTTGTTTGTTTTGTTTTTGCTACTCATTCATTTGTATATTTCCCCCAATTTTTGCCAGGGATGCGGAAATGTTGTTAACACTTATACATTTAACTATAATTATTATGACAAGGTTCTGTCATGGACGAAATGAGTACACACTAAACTATAATCATTATGACAAGGCTCCGTCACTGAGCAAGATGAGTACACATTTAACTATAATTATTATGACAAGGCTCGTCACTGAGGAAAATGAGTACACACTAAACTATAATCATTATGACAAGGCTCGTCACTGAGAAAATGAGTACACACTAAGCATACTTATTACAATATATATCACTGAGCAAGATGAGTACACACTTAACTATAACTATGACAAGGCTCCGTCACTGAGCGAAATGAGTACAAGCTACGAGTTTGGTTGGCATAGATTTTAATTCAGAAAACATGAGGGTTATACATACACGTATTGAGAGCAATAATAAGCTCATTATATAGGATGAGACTATAAACCGAGGCCCTGTGTGCAGACGCACGCAGAACATCTAGCGCACACTTTTAAACCTGTTCCATTTTTTGTTAGAGTAGGCCCTTGTGTGCCGGTGGGAACAGATGACAAGATTTACAAAACTGCATACAGACGGGGACTGGATGTAAAAAGCCCTTGAGTGCGTATTTCGTTATCTTCGATATAAAAGAATAAAAACAATTTTAGAAAAATAAATAAATTAGGGTATGCACAGAGACAAAATATCATACTCGTTTATTACTCTGGCAGTTCTTTGGCATAATGAAATCAGAGTAACAACAAGGTAAGGTTTTCCCACCATCGTGTTTAGATCAATAGTGAAAATCTTGAATGAACGCTTCCTTCATGTTTGGTGCAATCAAGTTCATACAGATCACAAGATTAAGAATGTTGTTAGCGTAATGCAAAAAAAACCAAAAACCCCCCCAAAACACAACTCCTACCCCCCAAAAAAACCCAACAAAAAACCCCAAACAAACAAACAAGAAAACAAAGATCAAGAACAAAAATTTCAACATTTATCAACGAAAAAAACAAAAGACACTGGGAAAGAATCCAGAGTGGTACTTTTGTTTTTGCACAAGTTATCTACATGGCATTGCAGAAGTGGTTGCAATGTGTATATCTAGGTGATCTTTATATCGTCTTTGCACTAATTATCTACATGGCATTGCAGAAGTGATTGCAATGTGTACATTTAGGTGATCTTTATATCGTCTTTGCACTAATTATCTACATGGCACTGCAGAAGTGGTTGCAATGTGTATATCTAGGTGATCTTATATCGTCTTTGCACTAATTATCTACATGGCTTTGCAGAAGTCATTGCAATGTGTATATCTAGGTGATCTTATATCGTCTTTGCACTAATTATCTACATGGCACTGCAGAAGTGGTTGCAATGTGTATATCTAGGTGATCTTATATCGTCTTTGCACTAATTATCTACATGGCTTTGCAGAAGTCATTGCAATGTGTATATCTAGTGATCTTATATCGTCTTTGCACTAATTTTACATGGCTTTGCAGAAGTCATTGAAGTGTATATCTAGGTGATCTTATTGTCGTCTTTGCACTAATTATCTACATGGCTTTGCAGAAGTCATTGCAATGTGTATATCTAGGTGATCTTATATGTCTTTGCACTAATTATCTACATGGCACTGCAGAAGTCATTGCATGTGTATATCTAGGTGATCTTATATCGTCTTTGCACTAATTATCTACATGGCTTGCAGAAGTCATTGCAATGTGTATATCTAGGTGATCTTATATCGTCTTTGCACTAATTATCTACATGGCTTTGCAGAAGTCATTGCAATGTGTATATCTAGGTGTCTTATGTCGTCTTTGCATATTATCTACATGGCTTTGCAGAAGTCATTACAATGTGTATTCTAGGTGATCTTATTGTCTTTGCACTAATTATCTACATGGCATTGCAGAAGTGGTTGCAATGTGTACATTAGGTAATTTATTATTATTATCTTACTATTATTCTTATCTAT
The DNA here is from genome assembly GCA_030674155.1 of Stramonita haemastoma. Classification (NCBI taxonomy): domain Eukaryota; kingdom Metazoa; phylum Mollusca; class Gastropoda; order Neogastropoda; family Muricidae; genus Stramonita; species Stramonita haemastoma. Next base: position 47,376,573 of record CM060337.1, read on the forward strand.
GTCTTTTGCATTTCTGACATTACAGAAGTGATCGCAATGTGCATATGTAGGTGATTTATTATTATTCATTATTATCATTATTATTATTACCTACTGTCGCTTTTGCACCATTGGTGTTGCATAAGTGATTGCAACTGTATATTTTGGTGATTTATTATTATCTATTATTATGTTATTATTATCTACTGTCCCTTTTGCACTATTGGTATTGCATAAGTGATTGCAACATGTATATTTAGGTGATTTACACTTTACGCTTTTTTTTTTTTAAAAAGCGAGAAAACATAGTTGCCAATCCCTCTTGGAGCCAAACTGCCACTCCTTCCTCTAAACCTTCCTCTAAATCTTTCGGATGAGACTGTAAACGAGGCCCCGTGTGCGAACGCACGCAGAACATCTTGCGCACACGTTAAATCCTGTTCCACTTTTCGTAAGAGTAGGCCATCGTGTGCCGGTGGGAACAGATGACATTTACAAAACTGCATACACACGAGGACTGGATATAAAAAAAGCACAAGAGGGCTTGTTCCATTATCCTCGATATAAAAGAATAAATAAATAAATAATAAAAAAAAACCAGAACATCTTGTGCAAAGTTAAAACCTGTTCCGCTATTCGGAAGAGTGATTTATTAGGCTGGGCCACCAGCTTTGTCCGTTACTGCTGTCAAATTTGAGCAGTTAAAAATTGTTTTTGAGAAATCGGCTGTTGGTATTAGTCACCTGTTTGGTATTTGGGGACTTTCGCCTGTTACACATAACATTAATGATAATATACAATGTGATGCATCACAACAGACTGCAGGGTCGTCGCCACACGCACACACGCACAAAAACAACAAACAAAAAAACTGCACGTGCGTGTGGCTGTTTGTGTGTGTGTGTGTGTGTGTGTGTGTTGTGTGTGTGTGTGTGTGTGTGTGTGTGTGTGGTGTGTGTGTGTGTGTGTGTGTGTGTGTTGTGGTGTTGTGTGTGTGTGATGTGTGTGTTGTGTGTGTGCGCGCGCGCGCGCGCGCGGTGGTGCGTGCGTGCATGTGTGTGTCCGGCATGCATGGATGTTTAATCTTGAAGTACTTTTTCTTTTGTTATTGTTTTTCGATCTTCATTTTTTAAAGCCACCCGAATCACCATTACCATGGCAAAGTAATTAGGCTGCGCGCCCGTACACGAGCGTGCGCGGGCATGGCGCGCGTGTGTGTATGTGTGGTGTGGTGGTGTGTGTGTGCGTGTGCGTGTGTGTGCGTGTGTGCGTGTGGCGTGTATTGCTGTCTGTTGTGTGGTGTGTGTGCTTGTCTGTATGTGTGTGTGCCTGTATGTCTGTGCGTGCATGTGCGTGCGTTCGCTATTGTATGTAAACTGATTCAAGGTATTTGTGATTTGTTGCATGTCCGTAGCTTTGTTATGTTACGCATGTTAAATGCCAGCGCTTCGATTTTTTAAAGCAAGATATAGCGTTATACAATGTCAGAGTATTGGTATTACTTTTTATTTTAAAAGATATTTGTTCGTGGGCGTTTATTTCTGAGGCAATTAGACTTCGTCTGTGAATGGGAGAGAGAGAGAGAGAGAGAGAGAGAGAGAGAGAGAGAGAGAGAGAGAGAGAGAGAGAGGAGAGAGAGAGAGAGAGAGGAGAGAGAGGAGAGAGGGGAGAGGAGGGAGAGAGAGGGACTGGGGAGAGAGAGGGACTGAGTGAATGAGAGAGAGAGAGAGAGAGAGAGAGAGAGGAGAGAGAGAAAGAGATGAAGGAGGGAGAGAGAGAGGAGAGAGAAGGAGATGGAAGTATCGATCAGACGTGTGTATGGATAAATATCAGATCTTGTGCATACATACGCTAGTAAACACTTGTAAACTAAAATCATTTATGAATGAAACTCCGAACAAAGACTTTAAGTTTTGTTTTATTTTGGTTATATTTCATGTCCATTCAATTCAAACACTTTAATATCTCAGAGAGAAATTCAAGCAGGTTACAAGCCATACATAAAGAGTAAACATGAAACATAATATCGCGGATATAAACCACAACAGTATCCGAACATCAGCACCTAAAAAATCATCTATACCTCAGCCAGTTATAAACTCAGCCAAGTAAAATCACAAACACTCGTGTTTTGTTGCTTCCTTGTATTACTTTTCAACCAGTTTTGGCAAGTTTATTCAAAGTAGCTCTGAAATTTCCTTTTCATTTCGTTTGATTTCAGCTGCGAGCCGGCTACCCAACCCTAACTCCAGCCTTTTTTGCTAGAGGGGGAGGTAGGCTTTTCCCAATGCTCTGACCAGCAGTGACACAATGACTGACCCACTGACTGTTTCTTTTGAATTATCACACTTTTCAAATATTAGACCAAAATGATCTGTTCATTCTAATATGCTTTTAAAACATGGAAGTGACAAAACACTTCTTGATTAGGGGTGTGTGCAAAGCTGGTATTTTTTTCAGGGAAAAAAGTCAGTCAAGTGCCTGTGGTGTGTGCTCACGACTTATGTCTAAACATTCTAATCTATACATTTTATCCATTCTATACAGAGCTGTTATGACATACAGTAAAAATGGAAGCAAAACTAGCTACAAACAATTTTTTGTTGGTTCTCTAAAGGTACATGCATTATCTTCCATCATCACAAATAATAATTATAGGTAATCAAAATAGGTCACAACATTTCTACACCTTCGTACATTTCTAGTTGGGATTCTAGAACAAGCTGAACTGGGTCAGAAGCAAATAAAGCAGTTTTTAACAAGTGTACTAACAAAGCAAGGAAATCACTGATAAAACTTGCAACTCCAAAAGCAAAACGTCTAACATGCTACTGACAAATGGGGGTTTCAGTTCACATTTTCATAGGAGTAAAATTATTTGAAAAACAGCTTCATGGTCAATACAGTTTAAAATAATGCACCTAAAACTCAACTTTAACAGAAAAATATTCTCTAGTAAAACTCGTGCAACTCTACTGTTGACCTTGGGAGGATATAACATAGGGGGGAAGGGGCAGCAAACAAAGCGAGCGCATAAACTGAATTTAAAAATAGATACAAATACCATGCAAAACTGTCTTAGAATTCCATACAAAATTTACAAGACTGCATACACACGGGGATTGGATGTAAATAAAAAAGCACACGAGTGCTTATTCCATTATCCGCGATATAACAAAAATAAACACAAATAAATGAAATACAATTCCTGTGCTTAAACGCATGTTTATCTTTGCCAAATCAGTTTAAAGCACACACACAAAAAAAATCAAAATAATTTTGACTTGACTCGACTTGAAATAGAGCCAACTGTTTTGTACAACTGCTTGTAAACAGTTTACCATCACCCATTGATTAAACAAATCACACATGCTAAACCATTTTCTAATTTTACACAAACCAGGTATCGTTGAGACTAGAAAAGTAAAAAAAAAATAATAAAAAGACCGGCTGATTAAAAACAAACAAACAAAAAAGTCCATCAAAAACTATACCGCATTGTACTTTCGCAAGAATACACTTTCACATTTTCTGTATTGGAATTTTTCTAAAGACATTCAGAGGGAGCTTCATGCTTTCGGAAAATCAGGCATATATAACAGATAGTACAATACGAAGGTTGGACCAATGCCAGAAAGCAGACCAGAAATCATGCAGCAATGAGCACTGATCTGAGTAAAGTCTTACTCCAGTCTTGCTAACAAAACAAAACAAAACAAAAAAAAACTTGCGTGGGGTCTCCAACCCCCCCTTGTCTCCAATTATTTATTCTTAAATTTTTTTTTTTACTGGTTTATCTTTCCGTTATATTTAGGTTTTTGTTTCGTTTAATTACAATACGAGATCTCCAACCCGTTGCTCTTTTCATTTTGAGGGGAAAAACATTAAAAAGAAAAAAACCCACACCAGAGGACTGTGATAGGGATTGAGATTACTTTAGTTGAAAATGGGAATCAAAAACTGCTGGGAGAGATGCAGATGGAGCAGTCTACTGATGGGCTGGGAGTGCTACATGTATGACCTGGGCAGTGGACATGTCCCTGACCTATGGCAAAGCAAAAGGCAAGAAGGAAATAAGGTAACAGGACATACTGATACAAGTTGCCGGCTATCTTACACATATTAGAAAATGAAAGATTTGACATTTTTCTTGCACCTTATCCAGTAAAAATAAAAAGGAGAAACAGCACAATGCCTTTTCTAATTCACAAAAACGTAAATGTGTCCCATAGCCTATGTGGTCATTGGGGAGAGTTGTCAGAGACCTCAGCTTCTCCAGGGGCCAGCATATTGAGGGCAGTGACGCCTATCTGACGCCTATCCCCTCGCTGCTTTACCTTCCTTGACCCTAAAGAGGGCGGGTACCCATTTACAATGAGTTCTCTGACCACTTAGCTATCCTGCCTGTTCTAATGCAGGTTTGTTAAATAAGATGTACGCGTAATATTTTTGGAAAAAATTACTGCAACTTTTAAATCCGACACTTCACTACTTCCTTCACCACCTCTCCTAATTCACAGCGATTTTTTAAGTCAATGGTTTTTTTTTTACAGCGGCAAATCCAGCAATTTAACAAATTCTCTTTAATAAAATCCCGCTACATGCACGGATAACATATTCATGTTATTTCGCTAACGGCTATTTTTTTCTTTTTAACACCTTGACCCCAACACAGGCTTGGGCGCAAAACACACACGCGAAAACGCACACGCGCGAAAACACACGAAAACACACGAACATACTTTCAACTCTTTACTAACACCTATTTTCTCCAGTGTAGTCAATGATTATTCAATAATTCCTTACATCAGTGCCCCCCCCCCTATTTCGGTTTTAAATCTTAAAAAAATGTTAAATGCACCCCCTCGCCAAATATTTGGACATTCTACAACGGCACCCTCTACTTTGTTTTTAAATAAACTTTTCTCTAAAATGCAATTTTCTCGTCTCTATGTACAAAAACACTTTACCGCTCCCCTGCCCCCTTTCTTTTTGCTAAAATTCTAGCATCCTCCTCCCACTGACCCTGAAAAAAATGTACATCCATTGTGGTAATATAATCCTCCCCCCTCCCCGCCCCCCCCCCCCCCCCTGAAATTCCGGGTGGCTCTTTCAGTCTAAAGAGCTTCCCCACTTTCTGGAAATGCTATGCAAGAAATTCCCTCTTTCTATCCTTCGCTTTCTGATTTTCCGTTCGGCTTTATCCTCTCTTGCTTATTTCCCACTGACCCAGTCTATTCTCGCGTTTATTTTTCTTCTAGCATATCTTTTTTCGTTTGAAAACTTCTTAATGAACTGCCCTGTAGTGGGAATGTGTCGGCTGAGGCCAGCAAGGCATAGACCCCTGCAGAGGAGCAGCGTGGAAAAAGACCAGACATTTTGCATTCTAGCCAATATGAGCGAACGAAGAAGTGTCGTCAGCATATACCATATATCTACCTGCCTTTTGTGTCCACATGGGGGGTCATGGTTAGAGTTAGGTTAGTGTAAAGGTTAGTGTTAAGAGTTAATAGTGGGGAAGGGTTGTCTGTCAGATGGTCGGTCTGAATGTTAGAAAAATGGACACAATAGGCACATAGATAAATAGTAAGTAGCTATAGACACAATGGTACGTAGCTCACAGTATTATTATGAAACTTTAAATCAAATCTCTAGTTCCAGCAACGATGATTTTACTGTCCACTTTTGGTTTATTCCTTGGCTAGAGTTCCGAGGTTTACCAATGGTGCAGTGAGATTCTGTGTATCAACCGGTCAAATTGATTTCAAACCCCCGAGACTTTTTTTTTTTTAGAAGCTGCACCCCTTTCAAAAAATCCGAGCCCAAAATAAATCGTGTAAGAAAAATTCTATCAGCCAGATCTTTTTTCTATCCCCACTTGCTTTAAATATGCACCCTACCCTCCTAAACACCCTTTCCTTTCCTTACTTTGCCTCTCCTTCCAACCTGATGTCTCCTCCACACAACTACGGGGACTGGATGAAAAAAGGCACATAAGTGCTTATTCCATTATCCTCGATATAAAAGAATAAACTACCCATTTTATACACAGACAGACAGACAGACAGACACAGACACAGAACACACAGATAAAGACAGACAGACACACACACACACACGTGTGCGTGCGCTCACGCCACCTGTGCGCATGTTGGGAGAGGGGTTATCCCTCCTACCGCGCACTATGACCTACTTTTAAGAACAGCAGAATAGGTTTTGTGCGTGCAAGAAGTTCTGTGTGCGTTCGCACAGGGGGCCTCAATTTTAGTCTCATCTGAAGGACTGGCATTCAGATTGTTTTTTTTCCGTCGAAATGGAAACAAAGAGCTAGGCTGGGAAAGAACCCAGAACCTCATGGTTTACTTGTTGGCAAGCAAACGTCTTAACCATCCCGCGACCCTTCTTAGGACTTTTTAGTACACATTTTTACTCCAGCCAAAAGGAACGGCTATATCATCGATTGTTTGCGATTTTAATTTTTTTTCGAGGTCTGACACTTTTGCTGCCCAAGGGCTGCATAGGTTATGGAACACATGGACCTATTTTCAATAATGGTATGGAAGACATGGACCTATTTTCCAATAATGGTAAACAATTTGTTTCATGTCCAAAAAAAATCAGAGCATTGATTGTGATTATCAAGGGGCAGATACTCTTAGAAATACTATTATTTCATTCCATTTCTTGGGAAAAAACCATTTACCAGTCCCACAGGATATGATACAAGAAACAGTTCTCCTACAACTAACTATTTTATCAGAAACAAACGAAATTGGTGACTTTTTAAGTCAAGAGGAGCTGTCTCAAAAATTGGGATTTACGGTAAGCTTTTTAGAATATACGAGTTGTATAAGATCGTAAAAAAAACGCAACTACGCTACAAAAAGTAATATAACAATATCTACTAACATTAGCAAAGAGAGAACAAAAGCATTACATAAAATAGCATCGGTAAACAAGGAATCAAAGTCTTACTACAATGTTATGATAGAAAAAAAAATTTAAGTTTAAATAAACCATATGGGGAGATTAAAAAAAAATTAACAGCATTAAAGAAATAAAGCTAAAATGGTTCCAGATCAAAATATGTCATAGAATCCTGGTGACAAATGGTATTTAAAAAGAAACGAAGGTTGTTATCAGTGACATGTGTATTTTTTGCAATACTGAAAAAAGATACAATAAACCACTATCTTTGGGACTGTCAATATTCTCACGATTTCTGGAGAGAATTTACACATCTATTGGAAAGTAAATGCCACCATTGTACACAATTAACACTTAACCAGGAGCTAGTTCTATTTGGAGCGATAAAACAAAAACTGATGAGATTCTAGATTTGTTATTGATACTAGGGAAATATTTACTCTATAAATGTCGACTTAAAATAAAACCTGCCATCAATAGTTTCATGCAGGAACTAAAATACAGATACAAATTAGAAAAATATAATTATTCATTGTCTAGAAATGAGGCCAACTGCATTCGAAGTGAAATGGTTTCCATACACAAATCTTGTTGAAAATGGAAACACCGCTATTCATTGAAAAAAAAGGATAATCTAGAAGTGTGACTCGGGGAGGGAAGGGGATATTGCATATGGCATAAATTAGCTTTCCTCCATAAATCAATGTAGCTGTACACATTCACTCTATGCTTTGTTTAATACATCTTTTTTAATGCCTTGCTTCATTTGTACAATACCCTTGTATTTCATTTTTTGTTAAACTTGACTTTTCTTGTTATTGCTACTCTGTTACCTTTGTTCTAGTATTAATGAAGATACTCAAATAACTATTTCTACATTTTTTTCCTAAAAAAAACACAAAAAACTCTTGCAAGATGATTGGAACATTGATATGTGTAATACAATCACAATGTCAGAATGCTACATACTGCATTGGTATTGAACATTTTTCTTTGTATCTTCGCTTTAACATCCACTTTACGTGATATTGGACGATAATTGACTTTTTTATTGATGAGATGTACTCGTTTTGAGAGATGATAACTTGCGATGCAAGGTAAAAAACAAACGAACTTATCAATTCATCAAAACAAATCTTTTTATAGACAAACCAGCAGGTGATTTGTTGCTGTGTTCCTGGGTTCGAGCTGTGAAGTTCTCCAATGTGAAATTTAGTGAATGCCACCCTTTGCTCACCATTAAGGTAGCCACATTCGACTTCGGGGATGATGATATGTGCACGCCTTTTTTCAAATGTCATTCTGTCCCACTGGAGCACAATGGCTTACGCTTTGTAAACGGTTTGTTTAACGTGGTGCAAGATGTTCTGCTTTGCCAAGGGGGGGGGGGGGGGGGGGGGGGGGGGGGGGGGGGGGGAGGGGGGGGGGGTGGGGGGGGACTTTGGTTTATAGCCTCAAGGACTTTTCGGGGAGTGGAGTCGGCAGTGATGTTGACTCTAGGGGAAATATCTCTTGAAGGGACGTCTGGGTGTTGGCAGCCAAAACCTGGGGCTGGGGGTGTTGTCCTCCTCCTCCTTGTTGACCCTTACCTGCAGTCTGGAACTGCTTCCAGACCCCTGGGATGCTTGGTACTTTGGTCTGGCGCCAGAACTCTGAAAACAGCATCAACAAGCAGGTGTAAATTTTGCCCGCTTATGGCGTAAAAAAGCCTGGTCAGCATCTATCTACAGCTTCACAGTAACACCGA